>RJWK010024983.1:0-27994 GCA_004363435.1 Platanista minor | reverse complement strand
TACAAAAACAAGACCCATATATATGCTGTCTACAAGAGACCCACTTCAGACCTAGAGACACATACAGACTGAAAGTAAGGGGATGGAAAAAGATATTCCATGCAAATGGAAATCAAAAGAAAGCTGGAGTAGCAATTCTCATATCAGACAAAATAGACTTTAAAATAAAGACTATTACAAGAGACAAAGAAGGACACTAAATAATGATCAAGGGGTCGATCCAAGAAGAAGATACTACAATTGTAAATATTTATGCACCTAACACAGGAGCACCTCAATACATAAGGCAAATACTAACAGCCATAAAAGGGGAAATCGACAGTAACACATGCATAGTAGGGGACTTTAACACCCCACTTTCACCAATGGACAGATCATCCAGAATGAAAATGAATAAGGAAACACAAGCTTTAAATGATACATTAAATAAGATGGACTTAATTGATGTTTATAGGACTGTCCATACAAAAACAGCAGAATACACATTTTTCTCAAGTGCTCTTGGAACATTCTCCAGGGTAGATCATACCTTGGGTCACAAATCAATCCTTGTTAAATTTAAGAAAATTGAAATTGTATCAAATACCTTTTCTGACCACAATGCTATGAGACTAGATATCAATTAAAGGAAAAGATATGTAAAAAAATACAAACATATGGAGGCTAAACAATACACTACATAAAAACGAAGTGATCATTTAAGAAATCAAAGAGGAAATCATAAAATACATAGAAACAAATGACAATGCAGACACGACGACCCAAAACCTATGGGATGCAGCAAAAGCAGTTCTAAGAGGGAAGTTTATAGCAATACAATCCTACCATAAGAAACAGGACACATCTCGAATAAACAACCTAAACTTGCATCTAAAGCAATTAGAGAAAGAAGAACAAAAAAATCCCAATGTTAGCAGAAGGAAAGAAATCATAAAGATCAGATCAGAAATATATGAAAAAAAATGAAGTAAATGATAGCAAAGATCAATAAAAGTAAAAGCTGGTTCTTTGAGAAGATAAACAAAATTGATAAACCATTAGCCAGACTCTTCAAGAAAAAAAGGGAGAAGACTCAAATCAATAGAATTAGAAATGAAAAAGGAGAGGTAACAACTGACACTGCAGAAATACAAATGATCATGAGAGATTACTACAAGCAATTCTATGCCAATAAAATGGACAACCTGGAAGAAATGGACAAATTCTTAGAAATGGACAAATTCTTAGAAATGCACAACCTGCCAAGACTGAATCAGGAAGAAATAGAAAAGATGAACAGACCAATCACAAGCACTAAAATTGAAACTGTGATTAAAAATCTTCCAACAAACAAAACCCCAGGACCAGATGGCTTCACAGGTGAATTCTATCAAACATTTAGAGAAGAGTTAACACCCATCCTTCTCAAACTCTTCCAAAATATAGCAGAGGGAGGAACACTCCCAAATTCATTCTACGAGGCCACCATCACCCTGATACCAAAACCAGACAAGGATGTCACAAAGAAAGAAAACTACAGGCCAATATCACTGATGAACACAGATGCAAAAATCCTCAACAAGATACTAGCAAACAGAATCCAACAGCACATTAAAAGGATCATACACCACGATCAAGTGGGGTTTATTCCAGGAATGCAAGGATTCGTCAATATACACAAATCAATCAACGTGATACACCATATTAACAAATTGAAGGAGAAAAGCCATATGAACATCTCAATCGATGCAGAGAAAGCTTTCAACAAAATTCAACACCATTTATGATAAAAAACCCTCCAGAAAGTAGGCCTAGATGGAACTTTCCTGAACGTAATAAAGGCCATATATGACAAACCCACAGCCAACATCGTCCTCAATGGTGAAAAACTGAAAGCATTTCCACTACGATCAGGAACAAGACAAGGTTGCCCACTCTCACCACTCTTATTCAACATAGTTTTGGAAGTTTTAGCCACAGCAATCAGAGAAGAAAAGGAAATAAAAGGAATCCAAATCGTAAAAGAAGAAGTAAAGCTGTCACTGTTTGCAGATGACATGATACTATACATAGAGATTCCTAAAGATGCTACCAGAAAACTACTAGAGCTAATCAATGAATTTGGTGAAGTAGCAGGATACAAAATTAATGCACAGAAATCTCTGGAATTCCGATACACTAATGATAAAAATCTGAAAGTGAAATCAAGAAAACATTCCCATTTACCACTGCAACAAAAAGAATAAAGTAACTAGGAATAAACCTACCTAAGGAGACAAAAGACCTGTATGCAGAGAATTATAAGACACTGATGAAAGAAACTAAAGATGATACTAATAGATGGAGAGATATACTATGTTCTTGGATTGGAAGAATCAACATCGTGAAGATAACTCTACTACCTAAAGCAATCTACAGATTCAGTGCAATCCCTATCAAACTACCACAGGCATTTTTCACAAAACTAGAACAAAAGAATTTCACAATTTATATGGAAACACAAAAGACCTCGAATAGCCAAAGCAATCTTGAGAATGAAAAACGGAGCTGGAGGAATCTGGCTCCCTGACTTCAGACTGTACTACAAAGCTACAGTAATCAAGACAGTATGGTACTGGCACAAAAACAGAAATATAGATCAATGGAACAGGATAGAAAGCCCAGAGATAAACCCACACATATATGGTCACTTTACCTTTGATAAAGGAGGCAGGAAAGTACAATGGAGAAAGACAGCCTCTTCAATAAGTGGTGCCGGGAAAACTGGACAGGTATGTGTAAAAGTATGAGACTAGAACACTCCCTAACACCATACACAAAAATAAGCTCAAAATGGATTAAAGACCCAAATGTAAGGCCAGAAACTATCAAACTCTTAGAGGAAAACATAGGCAGAACACTCTATGACATTAATCACAGCAAGATTCTTTTTGACTCATCTCCTAGAGAAATGGAAGTAAAAACAAAAATAAACAAATGGGACCTAATGAAACTTAAAAGCTTTTGCACAGCAAAGGAAACCATAAACAAGACCAAAAGACAACCCTCAGAATGGGAGAAAATACTTGCAAATGAAGCAACTGACAAAGGGTTAATCTCCCAAATTTACAAGCAGCTCATGCAGCTCAATAACAAAAATCAAACAACCCAGTCCAAAAATGGGCAGAAGACCTAAATTGACATTTCTCCAAAGAAGATATACAGACTTCCAGCAAACACATAAAAGAATGCTCAACATCATTAATCATTAGAGAAATGCAAATCAAAACTACAATGAGATATCATCTCACACCGGTCAGAACGGCCATCATGAAAAAAATCTAGAAACAATAAATGCTGGAGAGGGTGTGGAGAAAAGGGAACACTCTTGCACTGCTGGTGGGAATGTGAATTGGTACAGCCACTATGGAGAACAGTATGGGGGTTCCTTTAAAATCTACAACTAGAACTACCATATGACCCAGCAATCCCACTACTGGGCATATACCCTGAGAAAACCATAATTCAAAAAGAGTCATGTACTAAAATGTTCATTGCAGCTCTATTTACAATAGCCAGGAGATGGAAACAACCTAAGTGTCCATCATCGGATGAATGGATAAAGAAGATGTGGCACATATATACAATGGAATGTTAGCCATAAAAAGAAACGAAATGGAGTTAGTTGTAGTGAGGTGGATGGACCTAGAGTCTGTCATACAGAGTGAAGTAAGTCAGAAAGAGAAAGACAAATACCGTATGCTAACATATATATACGGAATCTAAGAAAAAAAGAAGTGTCGTGAAGGGCCTGGGGGCAGGACGGGAATAAAGACACAGACCTACTAGAGAATGGACTTGAGGATATGGGGAGGGGGAAGGGTAAGCTGTGATAAAGTGAGAGAGTGGCATGGACATATATACACTACCAATCGTAAAATAGATAGCTAGTGGGAAGCAGCCACCTAGCACAGGGAGATAAGCTCAGTGCTTTGTGATCACCTAGATGGGTGGGATAGGGAGGGTGGGAGGGTGCAAGTCACAAGAGGGAGGAGATATGGGAACATATGTATATGTATAGTTGATTCACTTTGTTATAAAGCAGAAACTAACACCATTGTAAAGCAATTATACTCCAATAAAGATGTAAAAAATAAAAGACCTAAATGTAATGCCAGACACTATAAAAGTTTTAGAGGAAAACCTAGGGAGAACACTGTATGACATACATCACAGCAAGATCCTTTTTGACCCACCTCCTAGAGAAATAAAATAAAACCAAAAATAAACAAATGGGACCTAATGAAACTTCAAAGCTTTTGCACAGCAAGGGAAACCATAAACAAGACAAAAAAACAACCCTCAGAATGGGAGAATATATTTGCAAATGAAGCAACTGATGAAGGATTAATCTCCAAAATTTACAAGCAGCTCATGTAACTCAATATCAAAAAATAAAAAACCGAATCCCAAAATGGGCAGAAGACCTAATAGACATTTCTACAAAGAACATATATATATTGCCAACAAATACATGAAAGAATGCTTAACATCACTAATCATTAGAGAAATGCAAATCAAAAGTACAATGAGGTTATCACTTCACACCCGTCAGAATGGCCATCATCAAAAAATCTACAAACAATAAATTCTGGAGAGGGTATAGAGAAAAGGGAACCCTCTTGCCCTGTTGGTGGGAATGTAAATTGATACACACACGATGGAGAACAGTATGGAGGTTCCTTAAAAAACAAGAATAGAACTACCATATGACCCATCCATCCCAGTAATGGGCATATACCCTGAGAAAATCATAATTCAAAAAGAGTCATGTACCACAATGTTCACTGCAGCTCTATTTACAATAGCCAGGACATGGAGGCAACGTAAGTGTCCATCGACAGATGAATGGATAAAGAAGATGTGGCCCATATATACAATGGAATATTACTCAGCCATAAAAGGAAATGAAATTGAGTTATTTGTAGTGAGGTGGATGGACCTAGAGTCTGTCATACAGAGTGAAGTAAGTCAGAAAGAGAAAAACAAATACCGTATGCTGACACATATATATGGAATCTAAAAAAATCGTTCTAAGAACCTAGGGGCAGGACAGGAATAGACACAGATGTAGAGAATGGACTTGAGGACACGGGGACGGGGAACGGTAAGCTGGGACGAAGTCAGAGATTTTCATGGACTTATATATACTACCAAATGTAAAATAGATAGGTAGTGGGAAGTAGCCGTACAGCACAGGGAAATCAGCTTGGTGCTTTGTGACCACCTAGAAGGGTGGGATAGGGAGGGTGGGAGGGAAATGCAAGAGCGAGGAGATTTGGGGATATATGTATATGTATATCTGATTCACCTTATAAAGCAGAAACTAACACACCTTTGTAAAGCAGTTATACTCCAATAAAGTAGTTAAAAAAATTATGGGATGCAGCAAGGGCAGTCTTCTGAGGGAAATTACTAGCCATAAATATCTTCATGAAAAAAGAAGAAAGATCTAACATAGATAAAATTAACTTTATACCTTAACGAACTAGAAAAAGTAGAGTAGTTGAATACTAAAGCTAGCAGAAAGAAGATAATAATAAAGACTGCATCAGAAATAAATAGAGAATAGAAAAATATAGATTGTTTTAAAAGTTGGTTCTTTGAACAATCAACAAAATTGACAAACCTTTAGCTAGACTTACAAAGACAAAAGGGAGATGACACATATAACTAAAATCAGACGTGAAAGTAGAAGGAGCATTATTTACAACCGTACAAAATAAAAAGGATTGTAAGAAAAATACTATGAAGAATTGTACACTAAAATTAGATATCCTGGATGAAATGGACATATTTCTAAAAACACAAAAATTACCTACACTGATTCAAGAAGAAATAGAAAAACTCACAGTTCTTTAACAAGTAACGTGATAAATCAGTAATTAAACATATCTCAGCAAAGAAAAGAACTGGACCAGATGGCTTCACATGTAATTCTCACCAAATATTTAAAGAAGAAACAACCCAATTCTTCTCAAACTCTTCCAAAATGTAAAAGAGAAGGAACCAATAGCTTATTCATTTTATGAGACCAAAGCCAGAAAAAGACATCACAACAAAAGGAAGTTACAGACCAATATTCCTTATGAATATAGAAGCAAAAGTTCTTAACAAGATATTAGAAAACTGATTCCAACAGTATATTTTAATGATTGCACACCATTATGAAGTGGTATTTCTCACAGGAAGAAAAGGGTGGTTCAACATAAGGAAATCAACGTAGTATACTACATTATAGTATGACGAAAAAAACACATGATTTTTTCAATTGATGAAAAAAAGACACTTGACACAAACCAACACTCTGTAAGGATAAAAACATACATATAACTAGAAAGTAGATAGTGATGATGGTTACACAACACCATGAATATAATGCCACTGAATTGAATTGTACACTTAAAAATGTTTAAAATTGTAAATCCTATGTGAAATATATATATATTTAAAATTTAAGAAAGATACAATGGATTGAAATCTATTAAATATGTCAAATCCATGAGTACATAATGATATTAAGCAATAAATGATTTGCTCACCTTTGGAAGTTAACCTTTCTTTATACTGAACTGGGTAAATAAAAGGAAAGATAATGCATTTATCCTGCCTCTTCTATGTAAATTTTACCCTTCATTAGTCAATTAGTAGATGAGAAGATACATCTGTTTGTAAGTATACTATCTATAAGTAATAATAAAAGTAGAATTTTTACCATTTTCAATACCTAATTACTTGATCTATGCATTGAACAGTAATAGCTGCTAACATCACAAAAAGAGATAGAACCAAACAATTATGTGTCTCATGATTAAAGAACACAACTCTCACTGTAGTTCACTAAAGAGAACAAATTTGAGTCTGCTGTAGGCTTCAGATCCCCCTGCCTATTTGCAGGAAATACTAGGACAGAGGAACATGCTTAATTACACCATGAGCATGCAACATATTCTTTGGGTTCTTTGTCAGATAAATATTAATAAAGCAAACAGTTGGAAGGGGAATCTGTAGATTAAAATTTTTTAATATAACAAGTTTCATAAAAATAGACAAAAACTGTAAATAAATACAAGGAAAGGATAACTATAAAACCAAGATAGAAGTTATTTTAGTGGGGAAAGGGAGAGGTTTTTGACTTGACAGGGAAAATGGAAGGCCTTCAGGGTGGCAGGTACAATTTCTGTTTCTTGACCTGAGCTGGGTACACATGTGTTACCTTATAGTAACTCCTCATGCTATATATTTGTTCAGTGTGTTTTCATAATCTATGTTTTATTTTATGATAAGAACATTAAAAATTAATTAAGGAGAGAAGTACATTCACAAAATTTTTTAAAATGGCAATATTAGTAGTACCTTAAATGGAAGATTGTAAGAGTTAAGTGAAAAGTATATACGAAGCACTTAGACATGCCTGGTATGTCTCAAGTTCTTACTATCAGGGCAAGTTTTATTTCTGATCCTAAAATTAATGTATAAATCTACACAGTTATAATACCAATTCAAACACATTTGTTAACTCACCCTTATGACAACCATAGAGGTGATGTATTCATTCTTTGTTTCAGGGATGTAACTAGCCATTGCCCTAATATGTTAAAATGTCTGTTTTGGAATAATAATGGTGAGTTGGAAAATTAATTCAATTATGAGGCAACTGATTTTGAGTAAGGTACTTTGCCATTTACAAGCTGTGCAAAATTTTGTGTGCAAGAAATAAACTTCTATTTGGTTAAGTCCTGAGTTTGGGGAGGACTTATTAATATTATAGCACAGGGGTCCCCAACCCCCATGCCATGGACCAGTAATGGTCTGTGGCCTGTTAGGAACCGGGCCGCACAGCAGGAGGCGAGTTGTGGGTGAGCAAGCGAAGCTTCATCTATATTGACAGCCACTCCCCATCACTCGCATTACCACCTGAGCTCTGCTTCCTGTCAGCATTATGGTGAGTTGTATAATTATTTCATTATATATTACAATGTAATAATAATAGAAATAAAGTGAACAATAAATGTAATGCACCTGAATCATCCCGAAACCATACCCCACCCCCAGTCCGTGGAAAAATTGTCTTCCACAGAACCGGTCCCTGGTGCCAAAAAGGTTGGGGACTGCTGTTACAGCAGCTAGAATTATCTTAACTAAGACATTTGGGTAAATTATTTAACATCTTTGTGTGTTTCGATTTACTCCTCTGTAAAATGGTTAGTAGTCTCTACCTCAAAGGGTTTTTGTGAGGATTAAAAGAGTTCATCTTTACAAGCGTTTTGAACAATACTGGGCACCTAAGGCTGTTATTAATGACTTTCTGGCTGCTTTTGTCAGAACTGGCTCAAGTGCTGGGGACACTGCTGATCCTGATGTTAGCGGAAAATTCTCAGTACTGCAGCTGACTGGGCTTGGGGCAGGCAAAGACTGGTACACATGGGCTTTCGGTTATCTTTTTATATTGCTTAATTTATCCCTGTGCTGACCACACATTCAAAACACCTCAAACCTTTTCTTTCCCTGCTCCACTCCTTAATCATGTATGCTGCTTGGTAATTTATTGGCATCTCTTTTCACTTAAACACAGGGGTCCTGTCATATACAAAGTAGCTCCTCCTAGAAGCAATTCAGAAGTTAATAATTCCAATAATATTAACCTGAGAGAATGCACTGTTTGACTGAGGCTGTATGGCTATTCCCTATGTGTCACTTGCTGCTTGCGATATGCTGGGAACAATGCCTTGTTATAACTTGGCCTGCTTTCTACTCCTTCTTTGTGGTCCCTCAGGTAAAATAGGTAATACCTCAAAGTAATTAATTATGGTTAAAATGAAGAGCTGTATGTTCCCAGCCTGAACTCCTAGAGAATGGGAATATGAGGACATTGTCCTCTCTGGACAAACTTGCTTATGTTTATACATTTTTAAAAATGCTTATCCCTGAAGAAAAGAAATTAAGTCTCACAGCTATGGATTGGAGAGTCATGAGGCCTTTCCATCTTGAAAACAAAGGCTAAGAGGAGTGGCTAGAAGTAAATGCCCCAACTTCTCTTACCACTGCAGTTTTTTGGAGGGCAGGACTAATATCCACCTTAATAGCCATCTAGGGTTGAGCAGACTCTTGCTGTGTAGGGTAATGTTCTAAGGGTTCAAAATGTGACCTTTAGAATAGGCCCTGTCTTGTAAGTGGCTAGAAACATAGGTCACAGGCATAAAATGAGGGTTCTAATCTGGTCTTCCCCATTACTAGCTATGTATTCTTGGGAAGGTCACTCACAATTCTCAGTATAAAACAGCCCCACAGACATGTAATGAATACCAACTGTGGAAGGCATTATGCCAGGTATCCCAGTGACAAAGATAAATAAGACATGGTCCTTTTCTTTCTCTTATACAAAGAAGAAAATTGAAGCCATTGGACTATGGCATCTCTAAGGCTCTTTCCAATCCAAAAAAATCTTCATCGACCATGTCCTATGTTTCATGTATTTTAATTATTATAAGCTTCAAATTTAGGGGTTGCAGCAGTTTGGGTGGGTTTTCTTATTATTCCCAATGATCCGACACTTCTGAAATGTAATGGGAAAGGCAGCAGGGTTAGCCATTTCCCAAATTTGGGCTCCTGTAGGCACCTCTCCTGCCCTTCACTGTTTCAGCGGAGATACAGGACAAGTGGTTCAAAATCAGAAAGGTCATCTTCTATCTTAATATGAACATTGTTGTTATTAGGGTTTGCTACCTTCTTAAAACCTGTGGAACTATTCTAAGCAAGGACTGCTACTAAGGTGACAGTTGGAGATATGCCAGGCAGAAGAACAGGTTAAACTGTGGTGCAATATTCCTTAATTAGGTGCTTCAATGTGCAAAAATGTGTACTACACCAACCTGCACAGGAAAATAGAGGAGAGAGCATGTGCTCTGGACTCTGAGAGGAGAAAGAAGAAAGACAAAAAAGAGAGTAAGGTTCTAAAGCAGGAAGCCTACTTGACTTTTGAGATTACTTGATGGGAAATTAAATAGTAGTTGTGAAAGGCAAGAAGACACAAGCTTAGCTAATGACTAGTTTCACTCCATCTGTCTTAATTGAGTAGGTCTCTTTCCCATGGAAGGCTCCAAAGGGCATCCTAAATATCCCAAGAGTTGATATCACAGTAACCTAAGTAGGATGGCAGAATAGCACCTCAGAGATAAACATGGAGATGGAATGGTGTTTGTTCATCTCTTAAATGGAAAATCACATTAATACTACCTACTTCACAGACTGATGTGAGAATGAAATAAATTCATATATGAAAGCGTACCTGATATCCAATAAGTACTATAATTGTTTGTGCAACAACAATTTTAAAAAAAAGGGAAAAGGAATCCTACCAGTTAAAGACTGAATCAGGCCATTTTTTCCATGGCTTTCTTCTCAAAAGTGATTTCAAACATATTTGTAATACACATTTTCATATTCATGTACACATGAAGACTTTATAGTATGGCTGAGTTGGTGGGAGTGTAGGTGCACATGTGTATACATGGGCAGGGAGGGGGCTATGTATAGGAGGGAATATGTATGTACTTGGTACAAAATCACATTGTACTTGGACATGATTGAATACTACATGGCACAATTTTGCTTATTCTGCTTTAACAGAGCTCTTCTTTTTTTGCAAACTCTTTACCTGAGCGTCCAGCTGCCATCTATATTCTACCACCTTGATTACTATTCCTAATACTCTTCGCAATATCCTAATATCCTTATCATTTTATGTAACCTTAAAGTATTTGCTATAAAAGAGACTGCCTGCACTATTCCTTATGTACTAAATTTTTAAACCTCCTAAAAGTGGATGGCTTCCTGGTTGATTTTTCTCACCAGTACAATGTCCTGAAGATAACCTCTTTCTACTGTGCTGGCTGACACATAGCAAAGAGGGACTTTAATACCTTATCTTGCCAGCTAATCTGATTCTGCATCAGGCTTAAAGTTACTTTCTCTGTTTATCAGGACTTCAAATAGGATCAAGATATAAATCCAATAAGCATTTCCACCATCTTGGAATTGATATATGACAATGAAACCCTAGGTCAAAATGAAAATTAAGGCAGTCATGATAATTATGTAGGAGTTAGCTTCCTTACCCTTCCTTACCATAGTCCTCCCCACTTGTACAAAGATATGTCAAAGTTCTACCAACCCAGGAAAGAATCCCCATATTCCTTCAGATTGTTTTTAGGAGACTGAAAATAAGGATCCAATTTTTTTAACTTGGTCATTACTGATTGATTAAATCTTCTTTACATTTCCCTTTTAAATAATGTAGCTACATTGTAACAGAGGGCACCAATGTGTTTGTTAACATCAGAGTAATCCCTTCAAGACTCATGGCATCATAATGAATTCTTAGGATTTATTACAACTCCTCTCAGGTCACTACACCTAGGATCAGATGTGTTTAGGTGGAATAATGGTAGTCAGATTTGGTGATAGGACCCTAAAGGTGAGTTTGAAGCATTTCCAGAGATTGTTTTGCTCACACATAGACCTGCCATTCAAAGAAAAATGCATCCCTGTATACAAAAGATCAGGATAAGTTTAGATTAGAAATCCTATAAGAATAATTCCAACAAATTTATATATATATATAGGGGTGGCCAAAAAGTTCATTCTGGTGTCTTACCAAAAAACTCAAATGAAATTTTTTGGCCAACCCAATACTTATATAAATATGTAAAGTGTGTCAACCAAGACACACTGCACTCAATCAATGATTCTGCCATATTAAAGGTTAGAATTGGGAAAGATAATATGAATCATTCTCCTTCTATATATTTCTTCCTTTTTCCCTCCTCTCCTTTCTTCCTCCCTTCTGCCTTTATTAAACATTTACTGAGCACTTGCTATGTGCCAGGCACTGTGCTAGCTGCTATCTACAGGGGATGCAATGAAGAGTAACTTATAATCCCTGCATTCAAAGAGGTCACAGTCTATTGTCTACACACCTCCTCAGCATCGCTATTAACTGATTGTTAGGCAAGTGTATTATAGCAGTAAGCACTGGTTGGTAAGAGGGCACGGATAAGAGACACATAACCCAAATTTAAAAGACAACTTAAAAAGCACAAAACGATCTGATATCTTTTGTCTCTCTGTAAAGTCAAACCATCACTCATAGCTGAAGTACTGATTTCAGCTCAACATAGTCAAGAACTTCCTCCTGCTCAGTTTTCTGAAAATAGAATGGGCTCTAAGTATAGAGTGATTCTCTATCACTTTGAATAATCAAATATAAGTTTGTGTTTGTTTGCTTAGAGCCTAAACAAGGTGGAGATTGGACGACATGATGTCTAATGCCCTTTCAAACTCTATAAAATGACTATATTTAAATAAAATAACAGAGCCCATTCTATCTCCCCCCTGCCCTGTCCAGTTTGAGCACTGCATATCGCTTTGGGTCATGGCCCATTGAACAAACAGTAGCATCATCCTCCATGTCAAGAAGTCTACAGTGCTGTTAGGCTCCTTCTCCAATGTATTCAGTTCCAAAGCTTAAAATATACCAAATGTCTCTGTGATTTTTTTGAGGGGGGCTTGTTCTTATACCCTAAATTTGATATCTGGCAATTATTCTGGGAATTTGGAATAGAATTAAACTATTTTGAAAACAAGTCATACAAAATCACTATAAAATTTATTATTTTAGACCCTGACAAGAACCTTTTAGGGAAAGTAAACTCCTTGATGTAACATTACTACTTCTGCATTTGCTTCATTTGAAATGCAGAAAAACTTTTCAGTTGAATCAAAACTACATTTTTCTGCTGTTGCAAGCATACAACATGTATGTATTTTTCTTTTATGTATTTTTCTTTGCTGTGGATTGTTGTTGTTTATTTCTTTCTGGCAGGTTTTTCTTAATGTAACATCTAGTCAAGGGAATGCTTTTCCTGCAGACTTTATGCCATTTTTTTCAAGGATAATAAAATAAGAAAAAGAAAAAAAACTCTATATTCACTAAGCACACAGAAATATAACCTTTCACCCACAGATACCGCAATATTTGCATGTGTGCACACACGCGCGCACACACACACACACACACACACACACACACGTGCACAGAGAGAAAAATAGTTAAAATGTTTTGAAAACAGATATTTAACATCTAGTTTTAAAATCTGGATATTGCTCCCAAGCTTTGGTCCTCATTACACTATTATTTCCTTTATAGACTTCTCCCTTAGTGATATCATCCACTTTTACCATTTCAACCATTACTCCCCTATATCTGTCTTTTCTACAAATCATCTCCACCTGACTTCTGCAGTCTCTACCCTGATGTCTCAATAGCATATCAAAAGTAAGTTCAAATGCAGGACTCCTCCCTCTCCTCTCAGTCTTCCTTATTTCTACTACTGTAAAGGAAAACTGCTTTCCTACTCACTCAAGTTATAAACATTTGATCTCTTGCCCTTCATTTTGTTCGTTCACATGTAGCCAATCATTTCATGATGTTGACTCTCTTCACCATGGCTATCATCTTCCTTCTCTTGCTCATGGTTTCTATGCTGTTTTAGAGATTTATCATCTTTAGCCTGAAGTATGGCAAGAAGCTCCTAAATGGGCTCTATCCAAACTCTCCCTTTCATACCTACTTCACAAAACACTACCAGACAAATTCTACTGAAAATAATATTTGCACACATCATTTTTTCTTGAAAACCTTCAATGGCACTCCCAATTATTTTAAGAACAGTGTCTGAAACCTATAACCCAGAAATCAAGTTCCCACAAATTCAGGCTCAGCTATTATTCTTTTAAATTACTCTTTTACATTAATGAAAGGGCATATTGTTTACCATCCCTTATCACACTATAAGAGGAGACTGAAATAGGATAAAGAAATTAAAATATTATGCAATAAACAAGACTAGAGGATTTTCAGGCTAGGTCAGTGCCTCTCTGCCTATGTCTTTGCTTATATCATTTTTTCCACCTGCAAAACCATCACTGATCCTTTCCTTGCTCTGCGTATGCCTACCCATCCAAGTGCTCATGTCCACAGTGATCACTCTATTTGGTCTTCTGTAGTGCTATCTTCTGTGTTACTTGCAATTAGCATCCTCTGCCTTATATTGAAATGATCTCTCTTGGGGTATCATTTCATTCCCCATTTAGATTGTCAGCTAACTAAGGTCAGGAAAAGGACTGGCACTTCTTTGGTAGCCCTTGTGAACACTAGCCAAGTACTCAACACGTGCTGGTGTTTGATTATGGAGTATTTACCAAAATTTTGTCTTTGTCTGGTTTAGGGTAAAATTCTTGATTGGATTCAATTCTTTATTTTACTGATGCAAGTTTGTGTGTCTGTGTATAGACCTAGCCCAAATTAGCCTGCTATTCCTATATATTATAACCTTCAGGGCCATATACCTAGCATTTCTCTGCAGATTGAGTTTCAAGCTGTGTCAGTTTTCTTTTAAGCACACCAGTCAAAATTCTGGTTCAGAGTTATTTAAAGTGGTTTGTATTTTATGGTCCTATGAAGGCTTCACATTGCAACTGCTGAGTTTTAAAAACACAGAAACTAGATAGAGGGTACAAGGAACTGCCATCTGTCCCTATAAACAATTATCGGCTGGCCATCTGCCCTTATACTGGGTAATGATTTTAATGCTGGTAATATCTGACTGAAATTATCTCTCTTCATGGAGCCAAAGAAAGGGAACCCATTAAAAAGTGCTGATCCTTCTAGTTGCTGTTTGTGACTGTTTTCACCCATATAAGAGACTATCATTTAATTTGTATCTCTATGCTTTTCACTATGTATTGAAAAGTTATTCTTCATGACCCATCTATAAACGCTGCATCTTTGCAAGCAAATAGGTGCTTCTTCCTACAAATTACCAGAAAGAGTTAGTATAACTGTAGAATATCATTTAAACCCATTCAAAATGAACCAAAGTGTTGAACATATTATAAAAGAGAGCTAATAATAAAGGGATTAACAATTAACCTCAGGCTCAAGCCAAGCAGAATATAGAAACTCACAGCCAAATGACAATCAGTTCTTCTGCCTTTCAAAATCAGCTCTGCAGAAGTTCACAATCCACTGTAATCCTTCTAATGGATTCACTGCTTTATTTTTCTGTGATCAAAATTAAGGTAAATTAGCATTTGAGTGATAATGAATTATTCTTTGAATTCGGGCAGAAGCCATCTAGTCATTTAAGGCAGGGCATAGTTATTTGACAATGTATAGATTTCTACATGTGTGACTTAACATATGAAATAGAGGTCTTACTTGTGGTATTAACTATAAGTCATGGTTCACTCAACTCAGATTCCTTTTTTATACATAGTTGTTCTAAAAGATATGTGGTAGTTTGTAGCCTTTATCAATAATATAAATCTCAAGGTTAGGAATATTACCAAAATGGACAATGTGTATTTTCAGCCAGTATCATTTCTTGAGAGACATGCATTAATTAAGTTTCAACCCATAACGCCCTATACTTTTTTGTCCTGAAATTACTCGCTATTCAAGTGTAGACTCAATTTTTTAATAAAATAGGTTTCAATAAATTTGATGTTTCATACATTTAATGTGAGATAGAGATCTTGCCAACATGTTTCATGTCTAAACTAGTTCTAATAATTTATACTTAAAGAATTCAATTATGTTCATCAATTTTTTTGCCTTGCCTTTAGTTAGTTATTATATTCTTTTCTTCTTTTCTCTAAAAAGCATGGCTTCTCAGATATCTTGCTTAAGTAATGGGAGATTAGCTCCTACAATATTGGCTAGCCCACTGAAAGTAGCTAGGATATTTTCAGCTAGTTGATAGAAGGTATGAAAAAAGTAATTCTCAGACACTGTATAATTTTGAGCTTTGGTTGCTCTAGGATGTGAGAACTTATGCTGCAAATTTTGGATCTGGATCTACAAATAAGCATCACTCCTATAGAAGCTTCAGGGGCTGAGAGTTTTAAGGGTTGTTAAAACCCTAAGGAGAATGTATGCTCCTCTATAAACTAGCCAGCTTCTTTGACTTGGCAAATGATGCTAGACAATGTACAAAATAAAACTGAAATTTAGAGCTAAGAGATATTAATGGAGTGGAGTTTTATTTATAATTTTAGTAAACAAATTAAAAAAAGATCAATAAGTCTTCTTACAGAAAAAATGAAACACATTTTTATTATTGTTGCTTTAAAATGTATATGACTTTCTTTTTTCTCCTGTACCTGACAATTTTAAATACATGAGTTGTGCTACTTATAATAATCACATGTTGTTTAAGAATAAAAGGAAAGCATAAAACTCCACGTCATTCAAACTTTCATTTGAAATATTTGCTTTCTATTTTTTTCTAAATCTTCTCCTGGAATAACAAATTTATTTGTGATCATCTTGACACTTCAGGTGTGAAAAAGACATTAATAAGGCAGATATTACTGTCACTGCCCCACTACGAGTATGAAAAGATAATGAGTGAATCTGCTAAAAGAAAAAAAAAAAGGGGGGGGGAAGAGAAAAGAAAATCTATAGGTGGCAATTTATTCACCAATGTCAATTGATGACTCATTCCCACTAGCTAATTCTGCAGCCTGCCAAGGAACTTTGCTGGAGAAAGGACTACTTCTGGACTTGGTTACTGCAGTGCGTTTTTGCTTGCTGGTGTTAGATTCCTGCAGCTGTTGCTTTTCATGCAGCTCTATAAAAGCTGAGATGCTACTGCAGTAGCAATATGTATTAGATACTCAGAAAGTCCTTGGTAGAACAGTGAAAAAAGTGAAATAAACGCCTCAGAGTCAGGTTGACCTGAGTTCGTGTACTAGATCTTTTGCAAATTAGATGTGTGAGCCTTACTAAGTCATTCATCCCTTCTAAATATTGCTCTCCTCACCTGTAAACTAAAAGATGTGGATTCAAGTACATCATCCCTACTACTTCTCTTACTTTATGACACTAGGATTATCTTCTCTGTTCCTCAAATACTTTCAATCTTCATCTCTTTTTGACTCATTCCTTCTCTACTCATTTTTTTTAATCACTAGATTACCAGTTTATTACAAAGGATATTGAAGGATATGAATCAACAGTCAGATGAAGAGACATGTAAGGTGAGGTCCCGAACAAAGGAGCTTCTATTCTCATGGAGTTTAGGGCCTGGCAAGGTGGTGGGTGGAGGTGTTTGGGTTCTCCAACACTCTTTAGCTTCCAATGAAAATATCAGTTGCATAAAGGGAGTTAATTCCAAGTGTCTTCTTACTTTATTCCTTCTTCAGCCCTCCACCTGTATTCTCCTCTCCCCATGAAAATTATGAAGATGTTTATATACTTAACAGATGTTTAAGATTTGAGCTGAAAAATCCAAATTGATGGTGGACTCATCAGCAAAGAGAAACTGGGATTCATTCTCCAGTCATTTCTGGATTAGCAGGGGACAGACCTGGGTTCTGGTCCAGGCTTTGCCTCTAAATATCTGGGTTCCTTTCGACAAGTCTTAGAATTCCTCTACTCATTTTTATATTCTTCCTTATGTTCTGAGGAAACAATATATAATAGACATATGAATAAAGAATTCTCTAGTTGCGAAAAATTAAGACAAAGGAAGAGAGAAGAATAATGCCATAGAAGCTCTGTGAAAGCCGGTATTTTGAGGAATATAGGGATTTACAGAAGTCAAATATATATGAAAATTTTTTGCTATTTCTATGTAAGGCCATCCTGAATGGAGCCTGTGCTAATTTTCTGGAAACAAGGGACATTTCAATTTCTCCTCTCACAGCCTATATGTTTATAACATTCAAAATCAGTATTGAGTGACTACACTACTGCTAGATAGGTAATTTATTCTTTTCATAAATGATTTGGTATTGGTGACAAGAAAGAAGAATAAAAGAATAAACAGTGATACAGCAGTTTTTGCCTTTTTTCTATATTTCTATTTCCAATTGCTTGAGCATAATCCATGCTCTTGACATAATGCCAAATCCACTGCTCACATTTAATAATTTATCATCACACTGATTTCATATATGCTAAAAAGCAAATCCAGACTAATTTCAATCCTATCAGTAAATTGATCAGTGTGTCAAAAAAGAACAAAACAAATGTCCACTGGAGTTGACAGACATCACTAAGGTGAAGTCATATAAACCATTCAATTTCATCATGCATTAATTCTAAATACCAGCATTTATATTTATTAAATGGAGAATTCCTCTTAAGATATTTAAAGAAATCTAACTATTTTTTCTTTGGCATAGGTACTCTTGCTTAATAACTGATGGATTTGTGACTTAAAAGATTTTCAGGCATAACCACCAAATATAAATACTATGCTAGCCTCAGGCCTTTAAAAACAGAACCAATGCCTCTACAAAACATCCGAGTACTTAACACAATATGCAACCTCATGTATTACTATTAATCTATGTTTTGCCTACCCAGCAATTATTCTCTTCTTATTTCTCGTTACCCATTCCCAATTTTTTCAGCTATTGGGTGGCCAAATGCTTCAGGGATTGCCTTCTCCACTCTCAAGGGGGTACACTGCCATTAGTCTAAGCCAATCAAGGTAATCCTATTTCTCTTCTCAGAGAAATGTAAGGGTAGGTGTTCTGGGATAGGTTTACTTACAAAAAAGGATGTGCAAAACAAATATGTGAGAATTCGATGCCTGGATCACAAAATACCACAACCATTTTGCAAATACCATTAACCAAATTGCTAAGGATGGCAGAACAGAAGGAATGAACTTGGGTTCTTATGGACATTATAGAGTCTCTTAATTAACAAATCCTTGGCAGCTCATAGTTTCATGTTTCTTAAGTGAGATAGTAAAATGTCCTTACTGTTTTAGCTGCTTACAGTATTTTTTATAAATGCAGTTACAAGCATCCTGATAAATATATTTAAGTAAAAGAAGATATCAAACAAACAAATAGAATATATTATAGCCTCTGCTCTCAAAATGATACATTTCCACTTGAAAGTATGGGAATCTTGCTTTCTTTCCTATTATAGCATATAAAGGACACTAAAAGTTTCTAATTTACTTATTTATGTTGATAGCTCCAAATAGAGATATCTGCATTGCGTTTGACGCTGAAGCACCTGTTAACTTTTAACCAAATTTTAATTATTTGCTTGAATGTTTTTTCTATACCATCCCACATATTCAGCATTATTGAATTTTATATGCAATTTACTAAAATGACCAGCTATTTTGGAGTTCTGTATAATTTATCAGAGAGACACAGCTCTAAAGTACTTTGTATCATCTTATATTTAATTCACAGAAACTAAAAACAGTAATATATTATGTCACCAGATAAGAACATCATGAGTTATGAACAGAGAGTGCCAGGTTCCTCAAATGACAGCTCAAGACATCAACCTAATTTTTTTCATGGGGATTAAGTGTGGGTTTCACTCTTAGCCAAGGGCCTCAGTTAGATCATTCTATATTCCCCAGTAGGAGGGATACTCAGAAATTAGATCCAGATTGTCAACTGACTTAAAGCCATCCTGGCTCAGAACTCTCCCTTTGATACTCTTTTCTCCACCTCTTCATTGGACAAGTCTCAAATCTAGTCAGTCTTCAAGTTCATTTTTTCATAGATTATTTGCTGAACACTGTGCTGGATGCTGGATTTTTAGTAGTGTACAAGACACACGAAATTCTGGTCTCCTTAAGTTTACAGACTAGTGCTGTCATCCTGTCTCTAGTGTTATACTCTCTACCATCATTCTAGTATAGACACTTTTGTGCCCTCCATACAGTCTCTTGATTAACCAATGTATTACAGAAACTTGGAGACGGTTTTGACAGACAATACAGGGTAGAGTTTGGAATTTTTTAAAGATGAATTTACCAGCAAATCTCTTGATCACAGCTTCAAAACTTTAAAAAATTTCACCCAATTCTACACGTCCAAAATGTTTTTTCCAACACCATCCTACACAAGCCATGGCATTAGTCAGGCTGGGCTATTTATTATTCTCAGAATTGGCCACAGGCATTTGTGATATCCTGAATTGTAACTCAAACTGGCTTTACCATAGAAATAAATAACACTGGCAGTTAGGTATTAGTGAAATATTGCTCTAAGATATATTGAGTATATTGTTGGTTAAATCTTTAAAACTTAAACACCAAGCACTTAGAACACTGGAATTCAGAACTCATTTTGCCAAGGAAACAAACCATTCCATTATAAATGAAATTGTGGAGCACAAGTAATTTGTTAGGTATTAAATGCTTGTTCATGCAAAATGTCACCATTTTGATCTTTGAAAAGATTAAATATCACTATTTCTACTTTGACTATATATTTTTAAAAGTACATGTTACCACTAAGCCTGGGAAAATGGTCAACAGTGTTCTGGAACAGTCTACCATGAGCTTGTTTTATTTTGCTTTGCCTCTTCCTTTCAAAGGTTAAAATTCTCTCAAACTTAGTTAACTAACATATTCTATTAAATGCTCTCTAAGTAATTAGAACTTTACTATCTTTGCAAGGCCAAGATTAAACTGATTTATTCAGAAGGAAGAAACTTTGCTATCAATGAATGTTACAACCATTTCCCACTCAGCTATTTTGATAAAATGTTTCCATACTTGTTCCTTTTATATGCTGTATTTCTTTGCCATAGTTTTAATTTCTGAACAGAGAATAATTCAGGGTATTTGAATAAAGAAGAAGTACTCACCTCTGGGTAACAGAAAAGGGGAAATGGTTTTGCTACAAGGGCTCCTTTTTTAAATAATTGACCTAAAAGCTCTTTCTGACCTTAGTAAAGTTCAAGTCATGGAAAACTCCAAGGATATGAAACACAACTCTCTGTGAATGTTTAAATATAAAAGTTGTTATATAGAGAGTGGGAATCTTCCTAGTCATCTCTATTCACTAGTCCTCCAGAAAAACATATGAAATCCCCAACCTGGTTTTGCTTGATAAAGGCAGCAGATTCATTCATACTGAGTAATCCCATCTGGAAACTACCTTTGCCTCCAGTCCCAATCCTCCCGCTAGCATCCTGCAGAAGAGTTTCTAGCTCTCATGCACTTGGAGTTTGTCCTTACATTCCCACCCCTCCCCCACTAAAGACTCAAATAAGCACCAGGAAGCACTTATGTAAATAGCAACTCGTCAGATTCCATCCTGAAACAGAATTCTTATGATTCCAAATCCATTCTCCTGCCCACCTCCTAACATATGTCTTTAAATTCACTTATCTGAGAGCACCATGAGTAAGCATGCTGTTTCACAGATAAACTTGTGTAAGAGGATTAAGAAATCTTCATATTTTGTCTCAGAGCAGTTAAAAGTAACAGGGAAGATTTGCCTCAATTCTTCAAATAAATTCGCTTTTTGTCTCTTTACCAATTCATGTCAACAATAGTTAAATAATGTTTATTTTATTTATATCATTTTATTTTATCCCATTTCATATAATTTCCTTAATGCATAACTCAGAATAAGGACATTTTAATAAGTTCTGTCTTTATTCATTAAGAGAGAGCCTTATTATAAATTTCCAATTTCTTCCTGAACCAATAACTTTCACTAAACTCAGAGATGGGTTGTAGGCTATTTTCATGTGACACCACTACAACTGGCCAAAAATAGAAAAAAAAAATCAATACATTCACCCGATTGCTTTATACATACAATACCCCAGTAAATCAGATAGAAAATAATGAGTGACATGAACCTCTGTGTTTTAGGAAACAGATATGTGAGAAATGTGAGATGACTGATTGGAAGCAGGTGAAAGTTTGGAGGAATGGTTTGAAAAAAGCAAAAGGAATACCTACTTTTCCAACCAATCTGCCAAGTAACAGTTTATTTACATTTGTAAAAACTTTATTGTGGTTAAGAACATAAAACATGAGATCTACCCTCTTACTAGATTTTAAGTGTACAACATAATATAATTATCTAACTGAGATTCTTAATTAAAGACACCTATTACAGTGAGTGAGGGGAACTGTGAACATATCATCCACCTATGTCGTAAGGATGGGGTAGGTATGTGAATCTATGTAGAGACTTTTGAACAGGTCTACTGATTGTGGTGGGTAGACATCTAAATGATGAAAGTTCTTAAACTATATTTTAAGTCTCATCTTTCACTGAAGTCAAAAGTGTTGGATTTTAGTTACAGGTCTGGCACTTACTAGAAAAAATATATTACTTGTTAGTGTGTTAAAAAATTATTTATTGGTAAATTCTATACTTATAATGAAAAGTGTTTGTGGAAGAACATTATTTGATCTGGCCATCAACACAGTTTCATTGTATGTTTACTGTAATTTTAATTCGTCCATGAACTCAAGTCAGTAAGAATGCAGTAAGTTCCTATTATGTACAAATATGTACTGAGTACTGAGGGTGAGTGAAAGAAAATGCACAGAGATGGCAAGACATAGTTTTTGTCCTCCAGGGGCTCACATTCTATTGGAAGAGACAATCAACTCATTGTTACAGAAAGCGGAATGAAAGAAATGCTGTGAGAATACGAAACATGATATGGAATTAACGTCTTTTTTTATGGTAGAGTTATCTATGTATATCTTATTAACCCCACTCAGAACTACACTTTACAGCCTTTTAGGCCAAAAGATGGGTATTATACTTATTTTGGATTTCCAACAGTGCCTTTCACATAATGGGCTGGTAATAAATATCCATTGAATTGTAAACTGCACTCTAATTGTGTGCTCTTGAAAACATCATAAAAGGCTGTTTTGCTCTTTATAGGGATGCTACAATCTGTGGTGTAGCTTAAATTTTCTGAGTTTGTTTATTTGAGTGTGCAGAAAAATATGCAATATATTAACTTTTCAAATCGTGTTTAAGAAATAATTAGGAAAACAAAAGAAATAATTAGGAAGGAAATCAACAGTAAGTTAATAAAGTCAACTGCCACCATCCAATTTTGAACCAGTCACTTTCCCTATCTTGACCTCAGTTTTCCACTTGGGTCCTTCCATATCCAGCAATATGTGATTCCCTCCCGTGACTGCAAGTTTTTCTCAAGCTACTTCCTCATTTCTTTGCTTCTCAGCAACTTTTCTTGAAACTGGGCCAATATTCACTATTTTCTTAAAATAGTAGCTAATATTCTTCACCTCCCAGTCTTTCACCAAACACACTTCGGTTGAGGTTTTCTTCCCACCATTCCACTGAAACTACTCTTGTCAAGGTGAAACAATGAACTACGTTTTATGAAATCCAATGGCTACCTCTCTGTCCTCATCTTCTATACCTCTCAGCAGCATTAAGCAGTTGATCACTATCTCGTCCTTGAAAGTCAGTCTTCATTTGTTCTCCATGACACCTCACTCTTGGCTTCCTTCCTAGTTCTCCAGCTTCTCCTCAGATTCCTTTCCTTGTTCTGCCTCCTCTAATTGAGTGCCCTGCACTCATTCCTTGAACGCTGGCTCATTTATGTCTATACTTTCATACTATGTGATTTCAACAAACCCAATGGCTCTAAATAGTACTACATACCAAGGACTCTTCTTTTTATATTTTCATTTCTGAACACCATACTTTTACATAAAACTTCATGCTTGACATCTCTAGTTTATGCCTAATAGGCCACTGCAAGTTAATTTGTCCAAAACAGAAGCCTAACCCAGGGCACTTCTCTCAAGGCTGCATTATCTTTCTCCTCACTGTTCACCTCCATAGTGTGGATGACTAACTTACTATAATATTCTTTTATAAACTGAAGATTTTGAAAGTGGAATTTACCATAAAATAACTTTCTAAGCATACTGCCAAGAAACTCATTTTTTTCCTAGTAAGTAACAGATCCGTTTTCATCTGTGAAATTTCCATTTTTTTTCATAGTTTATAATTCTCTGCTGAGAACTACTCTCTTCCCATTCATTTTAACAGTATCCACCTTTTCCTCATGGAGCATGCTTATAATAGCTGCTTTGAAGGCTTTATTTTATAATTCCATCATCTGGGTCATTTTAGGATTAGCATCTGTTTTCTTTTCCCTTCAGAACTGGCCACCTTGTCCTGGCTGTTTATGGCAAGTAATTTGGGACTATAACTTAGATTTTGAATATTATGTTGTAAGACTCTGGGTCCTGTTAAAGTTTTCTGGAGACTCTTGATTTTGGTTTTGTTTTTGTTTTAGCTGGCAATCAAGCTGGTTAAGTTTACATTGTAAGTTGTTTCTCATTTTATGTAGGCAATGGTTCCAATGTCTGTTTGGTTTTCAAAGCCTTTGTTATATACTTCAGATCTATCCTGCACATGAACATCTCAGTGGTTAGTCTGGAACTTGGGTGGCACTGTGTATTGCAGTTCCTTCCTTAAAGGCTTTGTTATGTTTCTTTGGGTCTGTTCTATGTATGCATAGGGGAACATTGGGGATGTGCCTCAGACTTGATTAATTCATACACAGAATTTGGAGACCCTTATTTTAGTTCTATCTTCTTCAAGATACCTCCTCCCGGGATTCCCAGAGAATCAGACTTGGAAGGCTAGCAGGATTTGACTGCAGGTCTTCGACAGGACTGGGGGGAAACATAGACTACACTCTTGGAGGGCACACACAAAGTAGTGCACATCAAGACCCAGGGGAAGGAGCAGTGACCCCATAGGAGCCTGAATCAGACTTACAAGCTAGTGTTGGAGGGTCTCCAGCAGAGGCAGGGGGCGGTTGTGGCTCACCGCAGGGACAAAGACACTGGCAGCAGAAGCTATGGGAAGTAATCCCCGGCATGAGCCCTCCTGGAGTCTGCCATTAATCCCACCAAAGAGCCTGTAGGCTCCAGTGCTTGGTCGCCTGAGGCCAAAAAACCAAAAGAGAAGGAACTCAGACCCACCCAACAGCAGACAAGTGGAACAAAGTTTTACTGAGCTCTGCCCACCAGAGAAACACCCAGCTCTAGCCACCACCAGGCCCTCACACCAGGAACCTTACACAAGCCTCTTACATAGCCTCATCCACCAGAGGGCAGACAGCAGAAGCAAGAAGAACTACAATCCTGCAGCCTGTGGAATGAAAACCACATTCACAGAAAGACAGACAAAATGAAAAGGCAGAGGACTATGTACCACATGAAGGAACAAGATAAAATCTCAAAAAAAAAAAACACAACTAAATGAAGGACAGATAGGCAACCTTCCAGAAAGGATTCAGAATAATGATAGTGAAGATGATCCAGGACCTCAGAAAAAGAATGGAGGCAAAGATCGAGAAGATGCAAGAAATGTTTAACAAAGACCTAGAAGGATTAAAGAATGAACACCTAGAAGAATTAAAGAACAAACAAACAAAGATGAACAATACAATAACTAAAATGAAAAATATCCTAGAAGGAATCAATAGCAGAATAACTGAGGCAGAAGAACGGATAAGTGACCTGGAAGACTGAATGGTGGAAATCACTGCTGTGGAACAGAAAAAAGAAAAAAAGAATGAAAAGAAATTAAGACAGCCTAAGAGACTTCTGGGACAACATTAAATGCACCAACATTCGCATTATACGGGTTCCAGAAGAAGGAGAGAAAGAGAAAGGACCCAAGAAAATATTTCAAGAGATTATAGTCTAAAACTTCCCTAACATGGGAAAAGAAATAACCACTCAAGTCCAAGAAGCACAGAGATTCCCAGGCAGGATAAACCCAAGGAGAAACATGCCGAGACACACAGTAATCAAATTGACCAAAATTAAAGACACAGAAAAATTAGTAAAAGGAACAAGGGAAAAACGAACAAATAGGGGAACTCCCATAAGGTTAAGAGCTGATTTCTCAGCAGAAACTTTACAAGCCAGAAGGGAGTGGCATGATATACTTAAAGTGATGAAAGGGAAGAACCTACAACCAAGGTTACCCAGCAAGGATCTCATTCAGATTTGATGGAGAAATCAAAAGCTTTACAGACAAGCAAAAGCTAAGAGACCCCAGCACCACCAAAACAGCTCTACAACAAATGCTAAAGGAAAGTCTCTAAGTGGAAAACACAAGAGAAGGAAAAGACCTACAAAAACGAACCCAAAACAATTAAGAAAATGGCAATAGAAACATATACATCAATAATTACCTTAAATGTGAATGGATTAAATGCTCCAACCAAAAGACACAGGCTCGTTGAATGGATACAAAAACAAGACCCATATTTATGCTGTCTACAAGAGATCCACTTCAGACCTAGGGACACATACAGACAGAAAGTGTAGGGATGGAAAAAGATATCCCATGCAAATGGAAATCAAAAGAAAGCTGGAGTAGCAATCCTGATATCAGATAAAATAGACTTTAAAATAAAGATTGTTACAAGAGACATGGAAGGACACAACATAATGATCAAGTGATCAACCCAAGAAGAAGATATAACAATTATAAACATATATGCACCCAACCTGGAGCACCTCAATACATAAGGCAAATGCTAACAGCTATAAAGGAAAAAATCGACAGTAACACAATAATAGTGGGGGACTTTAACACCTCACTTACACCAATGGACAGAGTATGCAGACAGAAAATTAATAGGGAAACACAAGCTTTAAGTGACACAATAGGCCAGAGAGATTTAATTGAAATTTATAGGACATTCCATCTGAAAACAGCAGGTTAAACTTTCTTCTCAAGTGCACACGGAACATTCTCCAGGATAGATCACATCTTCGGTCACAAATCAAGTCTCAGTAAATTTAAGAAAATTGAAATTATATCAAGCATCTTATCTGACCACATGCTATGAGATTAGAAATCAATTACAGGGGAAAAAAATGTAAAACACACAAACATAGGGAGGCTAAACAATATGTTACTAAATAACCAAGAGATAACTGAAGAAATTAGAGAGGAAATCAAAACATACATAGAGACAAATGGCAATGAAAACACTACAATCCAAAACGTATGGGATGCAGCAAAAGCAGTTTTAAGAGGGAAGTTTATAGCAATACAATCCTACCTCAAGAAACCAAAAAACCTCAAATAAACAATTTAACCTTATACCTAAAGGAACTAGAGAAAGAAGAACAAACAAAACCCAAAGTTAGTAGAAGGAAAGAAATCATAAAGATCAGAAGTAACTGAAATAGAAGCAAAGAAAACAATAGCAAAGTTTAATAAAACTAAAAGCTGGTTCTTTGAGAAGATAAACAAAATTGATAAACCATTAGCCAGCCTCCTCAAGAAAAAGAGGGAGAGAACTCAAATCAATAAAATTAGAAATGATAAAGGAGAAGTTACAATGGACACAGCAGAAATACAAAGCATCATAAGAGACTACTAGAAGCAACACTATGCCAATAAAATGAACAACCTGGAAGAAATGGACAAATTCATAGAAAGGTATAACCTTCCAAGACTGAACCAGGAAGAAATAGAAAATATAAACAGACAAATCACAAGTAATGAAATTGAAACTCTGATTAAAAATTTCCCCACAAACAAAAGTCCAGGTCCAGATGGCTCCACAGGTGAATTCTATCAAACACTGAGAGAAGAGCTAACACCCATCCTTCTCAAACTCTTCCAAAAAACTGCAGAGGAAGGAACACTCCCAAACTCATTCTACAAGGACACCATCACCATGATACCAAAACCAGACAAAGATACTACAAAAAAAGAAAATTACACACCAATATGACTGATGAATAAGGATACAAAAATCCTCAACAAACTACTAGCCAACAGAATCCAACAACACATTAAAAGGATCATACATCATGATCAAGTGGGATTTATCCCATGATGCAGATTCTTCAAATCAATCAATGTGGGGCTTCCCTGGTGGCGCAGTGGTTGAGAGCCCACCTGCCGATGCAGGGGACATGGGTTCGTGCCCCGGTCCGGGAAGATCCCACATGCCGCGGAACGGCTGGGCCCGTGAGCCATGGCCGCTGAGCCTGCGCGTCCGGAGCCTGTGCTCCGCAACGGGAGAGGCCACAATAGTGAGAGGCCCACATACCGCAAAAAAAAAAAAAAAAAAATTCAA
>RJWK010024982.1:0-27994 GCA_004363435.1 Platanista minor | reverse complement strand
TTTTTGCGGTACGCGGGCCTCTCGCTGTTGTGGCCTCTCCCGTTGCGGAGCACAGGCTCCGGACGCGCAGGCTCAGCGGCCATGGCTCACGGGCCCAGCCGCTCTGCTGCATGTGGGATCTTTCCGGACCGGGGCACGAACCCGTGTCCCCTGCATCGGCAGGCGGACTCTCAACCACTGCGCCACCAGGGAAGCCCTATTCTTAAATCACTTTTTTGGGGGGAGCGGGGTCAGGTTCTGAACTAAGTTTATTATGTAGTTTGTTTCCTTTTTCTTTTTTTTTTTTTCCTTTTTTAAAAATTAATTTTTATTGGAGTATAGTTGATTTACAGAAAATAATCCTTTAGAGGACCACTTACTCCTTACAAGGATAGGATTTCACCTTCCAATGCTTTTTCTTTTACTTTCTTTTTAAACTTTTTGATATTTATTTCCAGCACTTAAAAATTAATAACCATTTCTCACTACTGAGTAGGGGCTCCTGGAACCAGAAGAAAAACCAGCATTCTCTAGGGCCATGCTGAATGTGGGCTGCAGAACCGAGACTTTGACTTGACCAGGTAAACCCAAAGACAGAGGTGTTAGAAGCCAAGCAAGTACCTGTTCTGAGTGCAGGGGTTAAATGTGTGGTTTTGGATCCAACTAACTGGCTTTTAATCCATGTGCTCTCATCACTATCTCTAAGTGGGGCAGTTTACTTGGGTTCCTATATCTCATTTCTCTGCCTATTAAATGAGAAAACTAGAACCCACCCCAGAGGTTGTTATGCAAATTAAATAGCCCATATATGCCAGTTGCTTAGAACCATGTCTCACCCAACATAAGTACTCCACAAACGTCAATACTTATTAGTTTATACTTACCCAGGTGAAGGCTTGACTGTGTGATGGCCTGGATGTGTGGGGCTAACATCCAGTCCACGATGTGCCATGTGCCCCAGATTCCATCATGGTCTGAAATGTGACCAGGGTTCAGCCAAGTTTTTAGTTTAACTGGCACCCCATGCTAGGAGCCATCGCTATGGGCATGCAGACATCTAAATGTTTGTATTAGGAAAATAACTATTGAAGGCAGAGACTGGAGGCAGGGACCCCACTGGGAAAATGTTACAGTGGTTTAGGTTTTCTCTGATAGAGCCTGGATTGCAGAAGACTGAAAGGGAAGGAGTGTTGAATGTAAGATGATTGTGAGAAGAAGGAATAAAACAATGACTTCAAGGTTTCCTGCCTGGGTTTCCAAGAGTATGATTGTACCAATTAGCACAATAAGAAATGTGCAATTTCCAAATTAAGCTGACCCCTCCATACAGCTCAGTTTTTCTTTCATTTATCCCTAAGCAGCTACTCTTCACTTTTCCTGCAATGAATGTGCCAACTTTCATCACTTTTTTCTTAACATTCAGAGCCTGATTCACAACATTTCAGCATATGGCTGTGCTTTGTGTCAGATACAAACTCCCTCAGCTTTGTTCCCACAATTTCCCACTTTTCATCCATGCTTTTATGGGTTCCCTGTGTGGCTCCATCATTTTTCTTTTTTTTGAGACGTGGAGGGAAAAAAGTCATTCTAGTACAAGATTAGCACTTTCACGTATACCGCTGTTTCTCATGAGCCCCTGCTTCATAAATTTTTAAAAAGAGTGCTTCATCATGTTAATCATTTATTTACTATAGCATTAATTCTTCCCCTTCACTGGCTTACAAAGATCAGAATACAGGCAAGTGCAAATCTTTTCTAATCCAAAAAACATCTTTCAGCACAATCTTACTACACCCCGAGCTTCTTCCTTTTTGTGTCCTTCCATTTCGCAATGAACTTATTGACAAAAACAGTCTATGTTTCCTCTTCTACTTCCTTGGTTCTCATTCACTTATGATTCCCTTTTAAAAAGTTTTTTTTGGGGCTTCCCTGGTGGCACAGTGGTTGAGAGTCCGCCTGCCGATGCGGGGGACGCGGGTTCGTGCCCCGGTCCGGGAAGATCCCACGTGCCGCGGAGCGGCTGGGCCCGTGAGCCATGGCCGCTGAGCCTGCGCGTCTGGAGCCTGTGCTCCGCAAGGGGAAAGGCCACAACAGTGAGAGGCCCGCGTACCACAAAAAAACAAACAAACAAAAAGTTTTTTTGTATAAATGCATATGGCATACACTCCAAAAAGGGCACAAACCATCAGGGTATACTCAATGAGTGAAGACACTCTGGTAACAACCTGGGTCACGAAATAGGTTACCATCTTCTCCGAAGCTCCTCTCATATTCCCTTCCCTTTTCTCCAAAGGAAATTGGCTATTTTGACTTCCAACATCCTGGATTAATTTTACATATTTAAAATTTTTATGTAAATGAAATATTATAGTATGCAGCCTTCTGTATCTGACTTCTTTCCCTCAAAACAAGGTTTATGAGATTCACCCATGTTTCTTGAATGTATGAGCAGTTGAGTCATTTTCATTACTGGATAGTATTCCGTCATGTGAATATACCACTAGTTTTTAATCCATTCTACTATTTATAGTAGAAAGTTTCCAGTTTTAAGCTATTGCTGCTATGAGCATTCTTTTGGTGCATATATGTACACATTTCTTTTTTTTTTTTTTTTTTTTGCGGTACGCGGGCCTCTCACTGTGCGGCCTCTCCCGTTGCGGAGCACAGGCTCCGGACGCGCAGGCCCAGTGGCCATGGCTCACGGGCCCAGCCGCTCCGCGGCATGTGGGATCCTCCCGGACCGGGGCACGAACCCGTGTCCCCTGCATCAGCAGGCGGACTCTCAACCACTGCGCCACCAGGGAAACCCACACATTTCTATTAGATGTATTTAGAAAAGGAATTTCAGGGTCAAATGTTACACATATGATCAATGCAAAGCAGTTTTCCAGAAAGATTTTACCAATTTACACACTCATCAGCAATGGATGAATGTTCAGTTGCTCTCATACTTGCTGACACTTAGTATTGTCAGTACTTTTTATTTAATTTTAGCCATTCAAGTAGGTGTCAGGCAATATCTCAATGTGTGTTTTTCTCCTCTTTTAAATTCAAATGTATTAAGGTACAATCTACCTACAATAAAATGTACCCATTTTAGGCTCCATGTGTTTGAACATGTGTACACTGTATAGCCACCATCTAATCAAGATATAGAATATTTCCATTACCCCCTTGTTGCCCCCTTGCAGTGAATTCTCCTCATTTTTGATACCAGGCAACCACTGATCAGGTTTCTGTCTCTATAAATTAGTTTTGCCTCTCCAATTATTTAATAAAGTAAAACCAAATAGTATATACCGATTTGTGGCTTCTTTTGTTCAGTACATTGATTTTGAGATTAATGCAGGTTGTGTGTTCCAATACTTTATTGCTTTTTTTTGCTGAATAGTATTCCAGTATAGGAATAAACTGTATTTTGCTTATTCATCTGTTGATGGGTATTTGAGTTGCTTCCACTTTTTGACAATTATGAATAAGGCTTCCATCAGTATTCATGTCCAAGTGTTGTTGTAGACATAAGGTTTTATTTTTCTTGGGTAAATGCCTAATTGTGGAATTTATGGTATGAGTGCATATTTAACTTTATAAAAAGTCACCAAAATATTTCCAAAACTGATTGTATCATCTTGCATTCTCACCAGCAATGTATGAGAGTTCCTGTTCTTTCATACACTTGCCAACATTTGGTGTTGCCAGTCTTTAATCGTAGCTATTCTAGAGGATGTATACTAGTATCTTGTTGTTTTAATTTTTATTTCTTTCAATGATGTTTATCTTTTCATATGCTTATTTTCCATATCTTCTTTGGTGAATCGTTAGTGAAACCTGTCCCTTTAAAAAAATCAGGTTATCTTCTTATTGTTGAGTTGTAAGAGCTGTTTACACATTCTGAATACAAGTCTTTCAACAGGTATATGTCTTGCCTATGTTTTCCCCAGTCTGTGTTATGCATTTTTATATTCTTAACCATGCATTCGGAAGGGCAAAAGTTTTAAATTTTAGTTGTCTAATTTATCATTGTTTTTTCTTTTGTGGTTTTTGTGTCTTAAGAAATCTTTGCTTAACACGATAATTGCTTTTTCCTGTTTTATTTTGGAATGTAAAAAAGTTTTAGTTCTTGTACTTTGGACTATAATTCATTTCAAATTAATTTTTGTATATGATGTGAAATATGATGTCAGGATTTATTTCCCCCCCTGCCCAGCCATATGAATAGCCAGGTTTTTCAGCTCCATTTGTTGAAGACTATCCTTTCCTCATTGAATTCCTTTGGTATCACTGAAAATCAGTTGACAATATATATGTGTGTATAATATTTCTAGACTCTCTATTGTATTCTATTGATCTATTTGTTTATCCTTATGCCAGAACTGGTATATGGTCTTGATAACTGTTGCTTTAAATTAATTTTTGAAAATACAATATAGTAAATCCTCTACCTTTGTTCTTGCTTTTCAAAATTGTTTTTTGAAACAATATGTGATAGATCAATATTCAAGGACCTATTCTAGGTACTTTGTATTTCCACATAAATTTTAGATTAAGCTTGCCAAGTTGTACAAAAATCTTGCTGGAATTTTAATAGGAATAATGTTAAATCTGCATATCAATTTGGGGAGAATTGCTATCATAACAATATTGAGACTTTCAGTTCACAAATATATTTCTCCACTTGTTAGCTCTTTAAAAATTTTCTCTCTGCAAAGCATTGTAGTTTACGGTATGCAGGTCTTGTTCATATTTTTGTTAAATTGTCCTGAACTGTTTTATTTTTTGATGCCAAAATAAACGCTATTGTTTTTTAAATTGTGTTTTTCAATTGTTTGCTGCTAAATATAGGAATAAAATTACGTTTTGTGTACTAAATATCCTGTGACTTTTCTAAATTCTCTTATTAATTCTGGTATTTCTTTATAGGTTTCATAGGATTTTCTATGGCACATTCACATCATCTGTGAATAAAGAGGGTTTAAAATTTTTCTTTTCAATCTAATTGACTTTAATTTTTTTTCTTGCCTTATTGAAGTGGCTAGAACATCCAGTACACTGCTGAATGAAAGTTGTAAGAGCAGACATCTTGGCTTTGCTCTCAGTCATAAGGGGAAAGTATCCAGGCTTTTACCATACCATTAAGTTGATGGTAATTGTAAGCCTTTACTCATATCAAATTAAGGAAGTTTCCTTCTATTTCTCGTTCTTTAAATTTTTTAACACAAATAGGTATTGAATTTTGTTAAATGATTTTGGTATGTCTATTGGTATGATCATATGATTTTTCTCCTTTATTCTGTTACTATGATGACTTACACTGATTGGTTTTTAGCTGTTAAACCAATCATGTATTCCTGGAATAAGCTCCCACTGGTCATAATATGTTATCTTTCTTTTTATATATTTCTGGGAATTGATGTGCTAATATTTGGTTAAGGATTTTTACATCTATGATCATGAGGAATATAGGTCTGTCGTTTTCTTTCATTGTTACATTTTTGTTTACTTTTCATATCATAGTAATGCTACCCTCATAAAATGAGTTTGGAAGTATTTAATACTTTTCTATTTTCTGGAAGAGGTTTGTGAGATAGATATAATATCTTCTTTACATATTTGATAGAGTCTAGATCTGGAGTTTTCTTTGTGGGAAGGTTAAGTATAAAATCAATTTCTTTTACTCATATAGGGCTATTCAGGTGTTTTATTTCTTCATGTGTTAGCATTGAAAATTTGTGTATTCCAAAGAATTTGCCTAATTTATGTAGGTTGCGGAATTTATTGGACTAAACATGTTCATATTATTATCTTACTTGCTTTTAATATCTGTAGTATCTGTACTAATGTCTTTTCTCTACACGTCATTTTGGTAAATTGTGTCTTCTCTCTTTTTTTTTCCCTTGATCTATCCAGCTTGAGTGTATCAATTTTAGTGATCTTTTTACAGAACCAGCTGTTGTTAAATTTCTCTGTTGTTTCTCTATTTTCTATTTCACTGTTTAGCTGTATCTCACAGTCCAATTTCCAAATATTTGGAGATTCTCCAGATATCTTTTTGCTATTGATTTCGAATAATTTCAGTTTGATTAGAGAGCATACTTTGCATGTTTTAAATTTATAGACTTTTTAATGGCCCAACATATGGTCTACCTTGGAAAATGTTCTACATGCACTTGCAAGAATGTGAATACTCTTTGTGTAGAGTATTTTGTAAATGTCAGTTAGGTCAAATTGAGAGTATTGTGCATTTGCTCTAACAACTATTGTGGGAGGAGTGTTAAAATATCAAACTATATTTATGAACTAATCTATTTCTCTTTTTGCTTCATGTATTTTGAAACCCTGTTATTAGGTGCATATATATTTAAGATTGTTACCTCTTCTTGATGAACTGATTATTTTAAAATTATGAAATCCTTTATCATTTTATTATTCATATGAAATGTCTCATATTTAAGACTTCCATTTTGCTGTTTTCTACATCTTCTTTGTTGTTTTTCCTATTTTCTTCTCTATTTTTCAATTAATTGTACATTGTGTAGTATTCCATTTTTTCTCATCTATTGGCACATTGCCTGTACCTCTTTGTTTCATTTTTTAATTGTTGCTTTGAAGATTTCACTATTATTGTTCCTTAACTTACTACAATCTATCCTGAATTAATAGTATACTACTTCATGTATTAAAAACTTTAAAATAGTATAACTTCCATTCACCCTCTTTCTTTATTCTAGTGTTGTCTAACATTTTATCTTTTTATAAAGCCCACAGTATATTATTATTTTTGCCTTCAATAGTTCAATTATCTCTTCAAGAAATTAAGAAAAGAAAAAATAGTTAAAATTACCATTTTCTGTTTTCTTCATTTTTTGTGTGTGGATCCAAGTTGCCATCTGATGGCATTTCCCTTTAGCCAGAAGAACTTCTTTTAGTATTTTTAATAGTGGACTTATGCTAGAGACAAAACCTCTCAGCATATTTTCCCAGAAAAATGCATATTGCTTATTTTTTTATTTTTTATTTTTCATTGTGGTAAAATACACATAACATAAAATTTACCATCTTAACTATTTTAAGTGTACAATTCAGTAGTGTTAAGTACATTCACATTGTTGTGCAATCAATCTCCAGAACACTTTTCATCTTGCAAACTGGAACTCTGTACCCATTAAAGAACAACTAACCATTCTTCCCTCTCTCTAGTCCCTGGCAAACACCATTCTACTTTTTGTTTCTATGAACTTGATTACTCTAGGTACCCCATATAAGAGGAATCATATAGTATGTTTTGTGTGTGTGTGTGTGTGTGTGCGTGTGCGTGTGTGTGTGTGTGTGTGTGTGTGTGTGTGTGACTGGCATATTTCATCCTGCATAATGTCCTCCAGATTCATCTAATTTGTAGCATGCATCAGAATTTCTGTCCTTTTTAAGGCCAAATAATATTCCATTGTATATATATATATATACTGTGCTTTGCTTATCCATCAATGGACAATTGGGTTGCTTTTGGCTACTATAAATAATGCTGCTATGAACATGGTATACAAACCTCTTTGAGACCCTGTTTTCAATTCTTTTGGCTACATACCAAGAAGTGGAACTGCGAGATCATATGGTAATTCTATTTTTCATTTTTGAGGAACTGCCATACTGTTTTCCTTAGCAGCAACATCATTTCACAAACCCACCAAGAGTGCATGAGGATTTCAATTTTCCCACATCCTTGCCAACACCTGATACTTTGAATTTATTTATGTATTTATTTATAGCAGCCATCCTAATGGGTGTGGGTTGATATCTCATTGTGATTTTGATTTGTATTTCTCTAATAATTAGTTCAGCATCTTTTCATGTGTTTGTTGGCCATGTGCGTATCTTCTTCAAGAAGTGTCTTTTCAAGTCCTTTGCTCATTTTTAAATTGGGTTGCTTGTTTTTTTGTTGTTGTTGAGTTGTAGGAGTTCTTTCTATATTCTAGAGATATAGGAGATATATATTTATATCTATATGTCTATATAGATATATCTCCCTTATCAGAGACATGATTTGCAGATATTTCCTCCCATTCTGTAGGTTGCTTTTTCACTCTGTTGATTGTGTCCTTTGATGTACAGAAGTTTTCATTTTTATGTAGTCCAATTTATCTATTTTTACTTCGGTTGACGGCACTTTTGGTGTCTTATTTAATAATTTATTGTCAAGTCTGTGTCATGAAGCTTGCCCTTGTTTTCTTCTCAGAGTTTATAGTTTTAGCTCTTACATCTAGGTCTTTGATCCATCATGAATAATTTTTGTGTCTAACTTTATTCTTTTGCATGTGAATATCCAGTTTTCCCAGTAACATTTATTGAGAAGACTAACTTTTCCCCATTGAATGGTCCTGGCACCTCTGTTGAAAATTATTCAACTGTATATGTGAGAATTTATTCTTGGGCTGTCTGTTTTATTTTATTGGTCTATATGTCTGTCTTTGTATCAGTATCACACTCTTTTGATTTCGGTAGTTTTATCACTTACTTTGGATAGATACTTTCTTTGCCTATATCATTTTAAAATAAGTGTTTGTTTGTTGGTTTTGGCACTGTAAAGATGTTGTGATATTGTCTTCTGGCCTGCATTGTTGCTGATGAGAAGTCAGTCCCCTTCTTTATTGTTCCCTTGTATGTAATGTTCACTTATGCATTAAGATTGCTAAAATGTTTGCTTAGAAGTGTAGATACTACAAGTAAATATTTGCTTAGAGTTGATTGCAACATGGATTAAAGTCTCTGTATTTTAGCTTTTTACTCATTCCAAGTGGTCTTTTTTTATCAGTTTGGCTGAAGAAGTGGAAGTTTACTGGTTGTATATTAAATGGTCATTTAGATAGATATTATTTTTTAAATATATTGAAATACCAGAGTTTGTTTCAAATGAATTATAAATCTATATCTAGGTATTTGTATGTATATGTCCCTGGTATAAAAATAATACCTACCCCAGAACTATTTGTAGAAGTCTATTGTCTAGTAGCTGTTTCAAGAGCTGAGTTGAGTATTAGTCTCTGGGTCAGATAACAGGTGGAACGTTTAAGTTGACAGGACATGATAACCCAGGAGGGACATCACTAAGTCCTTGTGTTCTGCCTTCACACTGACTTCTGAGGATGAGTGAGAGTGTGGGTATCTCTTCACTTTAGCGATCCTCCCTTTGTCCCCTCCGCCTCCACAGGGTGTAGTCAGGGGCTAGAGTACATTTCACAATGATCAGGTTTAACATCATGTGTGAAATACCAAATCACACTGGGACATCTCAACAGCAAGTCTGCTGGCGTAAAGAGCTGGCTTTCTTGCATTCCTCCTTTCCAAACCACGCCTCTTCTGCAAAGAGTGCTCAGACAGCACTCATATATATCCACAGGAACAAGCACCAGTTAACAAGCATAGGCTAAGTTTAGACCTAGAATGACTCAAGTACACCTGAAAATGGAAATCCTTACTTATGCTATGCTCTCTTCAAATTTCTACTCTCCCAGCCTTCTCTGTTTTCATGAATGGTACCCCAGGAACTCAGTTTTTCATGCCAAAAACCTGCATTTCATTCTCAATTCCTCCCTTCTCCACATCGAATGCCTCAGCAACTCCTACTGTATCTTTTCCTTCAGGAGCCAAAGTGCTTCATATCAGTTTACTTCTCTCCATCCCGCTGGCCAAGTGACCATCTCCTGCCTAGACCTAGCAATTGCCTCTCACTAGTCTCCATCATGTACCCCTGCCTCCTTCTGACCTGTTTTTTCCAGCAGCCTCCGCATTTTGAATAGAATACACACCCATTTCCATGGCTTTCATGGCGCTACATGATCTAATCTTTGTCTACCTCTCCAACCTCTTATTCTCCTACCTCACACGCTGTGCTTCAGCCATGCAAACCTCCCTTCATTTCCTTGAACAAGGTAAGCCTCCCCGGACTGCCTTCGTGGCACAGTGGTTTAGAATCCACCTGCAGGGGGCTTCCCTGGTGGTGCAGTGGTTAAGAATCAGCCTGCCAATGTGGGGGACGCAGGTTCGAGCCCTGGTCCAGGAGGATCCCACATGCTGCGGAGCAACTAGGTCCGTGCACCACAACTACTGAGCCTGCGCTCTGGAGCCCACGAGCCACAACTACTGAGCCCGTGTGCCTAGAGCCCATGCTCCACAACAAGAGATGCCACCACAATGAGAAACCCGCGCACTGCTACAAAGAGTAGCCCCTGCTCACCTCAACTAGAGAAAGCCCACGTGCAGCAACGAAGACCCAATGCAGCCAAAAATAAATTAATTAATTAAATAGATTTATTTAAAAAAAAAAAAAAAAAAAAAGGTAAGCTTCCCCCATAACAGCCCAGCCCTTTGTGCATGTTGTTGCCTTTGCTTGGAACATTCCTGTACTTGGGACATCCTCCCTTCCCTGTCATGTTTTACTGACATTCTTTTCATTCCTTAGGTCCTCTCCTTCCATGAACAATGAACACCTTGTCTGAATTGCTCCTTCTCTGTTGTTATGCATCACGGATCCTATTTGTTTCCTTCAGAACAGTCAAATATATATGTGTTTGGTTCCTCGATTGTATTTATACATCACTGTGCTGCAAGCTTTGGGGTGGCAGTGACTCTTGTTCACCATCACAAGCCTAGAAACTAGTGTTGGCACTTAGTTGATATTGAATAATTGAATTAATGAACTAAGATGGTCGAATCCAAAAGCTTTTCCCATTAAAAAAGACATTCTGCTCTGATGTAAAATCAAGCCTTTACATTAAAAGAAGAATCTGTTTGCAATACTTAGGTAGCAATTTTATTCTAGCTTCAGAAACATCTTAAGGACTGTTCTCTGTAAAACACATTGCTGCTACACTTGGAAAATAAGAAAGACACATTTCTTGCCTTGAGGATATGAATGGCCCAATCGTACCTTGTTATTCATCAGAAGCAGTCATCAATAGCAGTTAGGCTCCAGAGGCAGTACTGAGCCCACCTTGGCCCACGTATGGTGTAGCAGCTACATGGTAAGGTGAAGAGGCAGTCCCACTGAAAGGCTTCACCTGTCCAAATAGACCTGTTACTCATCAGCACTAGAGATTCTGTCCATTGGCTTGAAGTGAGCAAGGTCAGAATTGCCACTGAGGTTAAAGAGCAAAATGCATGTATAAATAAAAATGTAACAATCTACATTTGATAAAGAAGGCGCTGGTGTGTGTGTGTGTGTGTGTGTGTGTGTGTGTGTGTGTGTGTGTGCAAACAGCACCCTTAACTAATTTACTTTTGATTTGGAGAAGGTTAGAGCTAGAAGGAGTTTAGGGATTGACAAAACCAATCTGTGGGCAGATTAGAGGTCAAAGGTCCATTCTTTTAGGGAGCTAGTCCCAATGGGTGAAAGGAGGGGCCTGGGGAAATGAGTAACAGCAGACACCAGGGCAGGGGAACAGGCCGTGGTGGAGAAGGGCTGTGCCTAGTGGTATGTGGAGTTGCTGGGGGACCTGGTCAGGCAGGGCAGCAGCTTTAAGCTTGCCTTTCCTTTCCCTCACCATCCTCCTTCCCACCCCACTCTTCCAGACTTGTTCAACAAAGAAGAGATGTAGTCACTCTAGAAAAATTTTCTGAGGCAATAAGTGGATCAAGAGTGGTATACTTAATTAAAGAGAGAGCACCCAGATGGGCTTTCTAGTCCTTGGAATGTGGAGAACTTTGTTATAAAGTGCAAAGAAAAATTCACATAAACAGACTCCCTGGGAAATGAGGTCATGTATTCAAAGTACAACAATACAAAGTCAGCGTTATGGGTACTCTGGGTACTTCCTCCCTCTCCCGCCTCCCCAGTCTTGCCTTCTCTTAGCTTTTTCTCACTCCCCACTCTTTCAAAATCTTTTGCAAGCAATTGGTTGGGGAAACACATAGATAGAAGGAGAGGCAGTGATGACCAAGAGTGGGAGAAGGAGGGATAAAAGAGGGACAGGAGGAGGAGGAGGGCCAAGAGCTGTCGGGGGAGGGAGGGAGCATGAGACAGGGCATTGCAATCGGGCTAGTCCCATGCCTCCAGAGCCGGTCTTCAGGGACCTTAGAAACTAGCTTCTTACTTTACGGTTACCCCCCCTCCCCCGCACTGGTCTGTCTCTCCTTCACCTCCGGGGACTCCAGGATCCTCAGCGCCATCCATCTCCCTCCTCCCTTCCTGCTCTCCTTGTTCCCTCCTCTCTCTCTCTCTGTCTTTCTCTCTGCCTTCCTTCTTCCTTCCCCTCTCTCTCCTCCTCCTTGGTAGCCGTCTGGACAAAAGACACAAGGGCCCGGAGAAATGAGTTGTGCAGCTGTTGCCATGGCACTGAGGTCCCTGTGGAGGACAGGATGGAGGCGCTGGCCCAGACCTGAAGGAGTAGGGAGCACTTTACAAGAAGCAGCACTTCTGGAAGCCGACCGATGCATCTATTCTCAAATTTTCCAAAATGTACATGAGAGAGGCCATCTGAGAGCAAGAAACCAAATCCTTGGAGAATAAAGAGGGAGCTGCTGGATGACCAGTTTCCTCTACTCCTAAAACAATGTGCTAAAAGCAACTTCCGGCCAAGGGGAAAAAAGAGAATCCTGTACAAAACACGAGCCAGCAAACCAATGCAATGCGGTTTCAGCACTTACGCAGGGGACTTTGTCTTCAGAACAGACATTCTGTGGACCTGACCACAAATTCGCCCTTCCATCGGGTGAGTCAGGCTGTTCATTTCTGCCTGGCCCTCCATCGAGGCTGAGCAAGCTAAGTCAACGATGAACAGCACAGTTGGCACTTCAAAGCAAACACACAGGAAAAGAATAACAATTAAAAGCTTAATTATTTCAGGTAGACTGTCTATTTCCTCTTCATTTTTTTGGTCTGGTGGGTTTTTACTTTGCTCTTTCATCTGCTGCGTATTTCTCTGTCTTCTCATTTTGCTTAACTTACTGTGTTTGGGAGGGAGACGCAAGAGGGAGGGCATATGGGGACATATGTATACATATAGCTGATTCACTTTGTAATACAGCAGAAACTAACACAACAATGTGAAGCAATTATACTCCAATAAAGATGTTTAAAAAAAAAGCTTAATTATTGGTTGTAAATTACAGACATTAAAAGCTGCCACAGAGGTGTTGGGGGACACAGGAAAAAGTGTTGAAGCTTGAAATCCAGCTATTTGGTTGCTTTTGACCATGATCAAAGAGCTGCCCCTGAACCTCAGAAATGTCCAGTCTGAAATCAGTTCACAGGTGAAGTTGCATTTTTTTCTCTTCTTCTGGGAGATGTTCTCTAAGGGGGAATAACTTATCTCCTGGTGACCCACGTCAAGAGGATCAATGTCAGGAAAAAATAGTGTTTGTTTCCTTTGTATTTTAAGACTTCCTATTTTTGGCATCCTTCCTTGAGGATGGCTTTATCTCCATGTGGAGACAGGGAAGTCAATTGTGTTGGCAAGAGCATACTCTGGGCTATTCCACATCTTGGTATGCAAACATCCCGCTTAGCCTCTGGCACTCGTGGACTATTTGCCCAGGCCAACACGTGCTTTTCCAGAAGTTCACGTCTAAGAATCCCGGAGGGTTCACAATGTTTCTACCTTGTTTGTAAAATATTATTTTTCTTCATTGGAGGAGAAAGTTAAAATTCATCTCATTCAACATCCTTTTAATCCGGTCTCTGCTTCTGCAGCTCTGTTAGCCAGGGTGGGCGAGCTCTGACCTTTGTGTCCCTACAAGCAAACAAGATTTGTCAGTTTCATGACTAACAGTAGAACAAACGACAATGTGAATGTCCAGGGAATTTTTGCGGCATATTGTAGCAGTGGGTGGATAGCGTGATGGGTATAAATAACGTTACTGCTTCATTTTATTCTCCAAATTCAGTGGTTAACGAAGATTTTAAAGAAATGTTACTCATTAAAATTTCTTAGAAAAATTACTTCATCTCTTTGTGGCTCATCCAAAAAAAAAAAAGTGAGAATTTCCCCTCAAATTTAGCAGTGAGTTATTTAAAAAATTTTCCTCTTTAGAATGTTTTGTTTTTCTCATATCTTTAAATTTTTTAAGCTCTAAAAATAAAGAGCAAAGGATAATAGAACAAATACTACACATATATTTTCATCAACCAGAATCATCAACTTAATATTCTATTTTCTTCTAGACGTTTTTTTTCTTTTTTAAAATTAAAACTTCCCAGATGTAGCAAAATTTCACTTTAATCACCATCCTTGGTCCCACTAACTTTGTCACACTCACCACCCTAACTATGCAATTGTATCATAAGTTTGATGAGTTTGGTGTGTCTAATTCAAGCTCATTTTCATATTTTACAGACAATATATATCCAGAAAATAGAATACATTTTTATGTGTATTTATGAAGCAGAAGCTGTGTGTATATAAAGAGTACATATCAAAAGACACAACTCAACATATTTCTATTCCTATGCTCCCACCACCCAGAAAAAAACCCAGAATATTGTCAGCCCCAGAGAAGCCATTTTTGTGTCATCTTCTACTTCCCACCACCCTCATGTTGTAACATCATGTGGTAATTTTGCTTGTTTCTGAATTCCATTTAAATGGAGTCTTTTGTGCCTGGTTTCTTTTAGTCAACATTTATGTGGAATTCATACAGGCTTTTGCATATAGCTCTAATTCATTCATTTTCATTGCTGTATAGTATTCAATCACATTAATATACTACAATTTATTTCTCAGCTCTATCATAGATGGACATATGTCTTTTTTTCCTGAATTCAGGTCTTTATGAATAGTGCTGCTATGAACATTTTTATGCACATTTTTTGATGTTCACATATACATTTCTACTGGGTACATAACTAGGGGTGGAATTGCTGGGTCATATGACTTGATTATAATAAGCTTTAGTCAGTATTTCTGAACTATTTTACAAAGGGCTGATGCCAGTTTACATTTCCATCAATTTGTGTTGTCTTAAAAATTTATTGAAATACCACCATACTGTAGTTATAGTAAGAAACAGTGCCATGTATACTTCTGCATCTTGGTTTTTTTAACCAAACTTTTTAATGACCCATTCACATTGACATACAGAGCTATAGCTCTAAACTACTTTGACTATTCTATTGAATGTATGCATCATATTTTATTAATTAATGCACCTATTGATATACATTAGGTTATTTCCATTATTTTTTTTGACAAGAATGCTGCACTTAGCCTCCTTCTATAAATCTTGAGTAAAAGGAATAAATAAAAGGAAAAGAATTTCTTTCTTTTTAAAAAAAAAATTATTTATTTTTGGCTGCATTGGGTCTTTGTTGCTGCGCGCGGGCTTTCTCTAGTTGAACGGGGGCTACTCTTCATTGTGGTGCGCGGGCTTCTCATTGCAGTGGCTTCTCTTGTCGCGGAGCACAGGCTCTAGGTGCACGGGCTTCAGTAGTTGTGGCGTGCGGGCTTAGCTGCTCCACGGCCTGTGGGATCTTCTTGGACCAGGGCTCGAACCTGTGTCCCCTTCATTGGCAGGCGGACTCTCAAACACTGCAACACCAGGGAAGTCCCCAAGAATTTCTTTAGCTCAGTGTTTCCCAGATTTGTCTGATAATAAGGCTCCCCTGAGGTACTAGTGAAATATCTAGGTTTCCCAGCCCTTTCCCTGGTGATTCTGAGTCGATGAGTCTGGGGTATACTCTAGGAATCTGTGTGCTTAACCGTCATACCAGAGTTTTTACAGTTGAGGAGGGCTGGGAAGAGCTGCCCTGTATTACAGACTCAAAAGTGGAATTGATTATAGGCTGGGCACATTTTCCATTTTACTAGATGTTACTACCATTTTCTCTGAAGGGGCTGTTCCATTGAATCGCTACACCAACGTTGTATAATAGACGCTTTTTTCCCACATCTTTAATATTTGCTATTTTCAGGCTTTTTTTTTTTGGCTTTTTTTTTTTTTTACACCAATCTGATGGGTGGAAAGTGGTATTTTGATTTCAGTTATAGTTCTCTGATTACCACTGACAATGATACTTGCCAGCAATTGTATAGCGGTATGAGCCATCTACTTTTTTAAGCAGTTAATTTATATTAACTCATTTTATTCTCCCAACGCTTAGAAGCAGGGAGCTATTTTACTAGGTTAGGGAAACTAAATATAGAGGTTAAGTTACCTGCTGGAGGTCACTGACCACGACATTCCCTCTACTGTAAATTTCCTATTAATATCCTCTACCCAGTTTTTCTACTGTGTTGCTGCTGATCTTCTTCTTATTGATATCCAGGATTTTTAGAAACATAGTATAGATGCCATTGTTTTTGGTCTATTATACATGTTGCAAATAGCTTCTCCAGTCTGCCACTTATTTGAAGAGTTTGTTCATGGTGGCATCTTTACATTTTCCATAGAACTTTCACTTACGCTATGTCAACCATTCATTCATTCATCAAATATTTATTGGTGGCACTCTTGAAGCCACCAAGATTACAGATACCACTGCCATGATGCGGAGCCTGTGTTCTGGCAGGAGATAACAGAAGATACAATGCAGCAAATAAAGTGTAGGCCTACTGTGATACGTATCAATACTATGGAGAAAAATAAACCAGCGGATGGGGACAGGGACTGCTGGAGGTGTGTGGGCTGGGCATGGCAAGAAGAAGAAAGGGGGAGGTTTTTGCTCTTTTATATTGGGTGTTTGGGGAAAGCCTCACTAATAAGATGGCACTGGGGTGACCTGAGGAAGTACGGGAGCAAGCTTGTAGGTTTCTTTGTGAAGAATGCTCCAGGCAGAGAGAAGAGCCAGTGCAAAGGCCCTGAGGTGGAAGCACATGCAAATATTGGGTTGGCCAAAAAGTTCATTTGGTTTTAAGTAAAAATAAAAGGCACATTTTTCATTTTCACCAAGAATTTTATTGAACAATGTATTCACTAACTGAACAAACTTTTTGACCAACCCAATACTTTGGCTTTTACTCTGAGCTATGTAGGAAGCCAGTCATGCTTATTTAATTTTCACAGGCTCTGGGAAGTTTCATAAAATGCCAGGATCACATAGTAAGTAAGTGCAAAACCCAGTGTGAGATCAGAACTTCTGACTCCCATGTTCCTTCATCACATCACAGCTGTCTGAAGTCCATGTACCTTCTTTCTTCGTAGCAGGAAGAAACTAAGAGAAGAATGCCTATCTAAACTCATAAACATCTGCCAGGGTCACCAAATGTCCTACTTTTCTGGGAGAGTGAGGGGTTCCCCAGGATGCAAGACATACCATGCTAAAACTGGGATAGTCCTGGGCAAACCAGGGAGGGCGGGGTTGTGGGTTCAACGAGCTGGCTGAAGAGTGATCTGCACGGACCGATTAGCTGCTTCAACCCCTGGCCTCTCCAGGGCCCTCTGTGCCGCTGCTTGCAGAGCCTGCCCAAGCTCTGGAAACTTCCCAAACCAACCTCAGGTCCAGAACTCAGGGTCACTGTTGGGACTACTATTTAAATGTCCCTGGAATAACAGAGGTTACCACTGGGTGATGGGATTGCACAAAGTTTTTTTTTTCACCTCCTGCTTACATACACTTTTTTATACTTTAAAATGTTTACCATAAATATATATGTTGCTGGTCAGGAAAAATGTAATGTGGTAAAGTATTAGTTTATTTTTATTATCTTTACCCTGAATGCCTAGCACAGTTCCTAGGGCTTATAATTCCTTGATGAAAGTTTTCAGAACAACTAAAAATGTGTATTGAGGAAGGCCCTTTATAAAACATCAGTAATGTGTGCAGGCTCTGAAGAATTAACACTACCGATTAGTTGTTCTCAGACTGTGTTGCATCAGAATCACCTGGAGGGCACGTCAAAACTCAGATCACTGGACCCACCCCTAGACCTTCGGATTCCGTGGGTCTGGGGTGGGCGCTCCATAATCTGTGTTTCTAACAAGTTTCCAGGTGAAGCTGTTGCTGCTACTGGTGTTCATGGATGGGGTTGGAGGGAGAAAAACACATTTGAGAACAGCTGATCTCCATTAATTAATCGATTCATTAATTATTCGTTAACTGGTTTTGGGTACTAGTGTGGCTATTTAACCATCAGGTATAATCTTGCTGAAAAATTCAGTTCAAATTCTCGACTAATTTATATGTGAATTCATTCCCTCTTTATCCCCCCCATTCAGCACTCATTTGTCACCCACTCTCACCAAAGACTGGAGACACCCAAAGATGAATGGGACATGGTTATTGACTGTTAGGTGCTGAGAGACTTCAAGAAAGATTAAGCTATTTTCTAGATCTTTAACTGCCTGAATAAGAAATTAAATTTAGGAAGAAAATATGAAATTTTAAATAGAATATGTTGTTCATTGTCAATTCAAGAAAGTTGACTGGCTTTGGTTCCACAGGCTTAAATGTAGGGTATCCTTTATGAATTCAGCTGTTCAGAGTATAAGGCACATGAAGTAAATTCCATGGGCTTAGGCCAGCCAATCAAATGGGATCACGGGTGGAAAATATCAAGAATAAATGTAAAGTCCTGCTTTTGAGCTTAAAAAAAAAATCAATAATTCAAGGGCAGCTTATGTGACAAAGACCTGGGAGTTTTAGTTGGCTTTTATCCAAAATCCATGTACAGCAAATCAACTTATTTAGCTTCCTAGGGACACATTTTACAACTAGTTTATGTTGGAAAGTTAACCAGGAAGTAGCATTGCTTAAAATTAGCTTTCTGTGGACTCTGTGTATATGTATATATGGATATCTATGTTCAGGTATCCCCCGCTGTTTGAAAGTTCACTTTATGCCACTTCTTTTGAACAGAAAACTTAACATGAGTACCTGTTTTTGCTAACTGAAAGTAATCTGAAGGGGAATTTCACCTTTACCAAAAAAAAGGCAAATAGCAAAAATTGTGTTTGGCATTTGTTTTGCAGGGAGCCATCATAGAGGCAGTGCACACCCTGAGTAGCAGTGAGAATGGTCCCCCCAGGCTCCTTCCCTGGGAACTATACCCAGCAGCTCGGCATCAAGTTGCCATAGTTTTGAACTGTGTCCTTGAGCATCTGTGCTTTATCCCGATTTATAATATTTTGTGCCCCTATTCGAAAAATGTTTTCTAAGGTATTTCTAAGGTATTGCTTCTTCCCTTTATGCCATGATTACAAAAGTTTTCATAAGATCACTCTAGTATAGTGGGGGAACCTATGTACACACATGTATAACTGCATGCACAGTAAGCAATTTGTATGTTTTGCTTTGAAAATATTTCCAAGCAAAGTTATCACAGACAAGCACTCTCAGGTAGTGCCAGAATTAGCATCACTTGAAAGATTTAGCATCACCTGTGTGCTAAACATAAAGATTCCTAGGTCTTACCCTTGACTTCCTACACCAAGATCTCTGGGGATGGACCCCACAATCTGTTGTATTTTAACAAACTACCCCAGATGATGCTTTTGAGAATCCCTGCTCTGTGTCAAAACTTTTCATCTTTTTGAGCAAAGAACTGCTCCAGGTGCCTTTTACAGTCTTCCAGGGAATTGAAATTTTTTTCATTAAGAGAATTTTATAAAGACTGAAATAAATGGAAATCCGAAGGTGCAATGTCTGGTAAATGTGGCGGATGAATCAGAACTTCCCAGCCAAGCTGTAACAGTTTTTGCCAGGTCATCAAATAAACATGCGGTTTTACGTTATCTTAATGGAAGATTATGCGTTTTCTGCTGACTAATTCTGGACGCTTTTCATCAAGTGCAGCTTTCAGTTTAATTGGGAGCAGTACTTGTTGGAATTAATCGCTTGGTTTTCCAGAAGGAGCTCATAATAAAGGACTCCCTTCCAATCCCACCATATACACAACATCACCTTCTTTGGATGAAGACTGGCCTTTGGTGGTGGTTCATTTCACTTGCCCTACGATCTCTTCCGTTCCACATTGTAGTACAGTATCCACTTTTCATAGCTCATCACAATTTGTTTTAAAAATGGAACATTTTCATTATGTTTCAGTAGAGAATCGCAGGCAGAAATGTGGTCAAGAAGGGTTTTTTTTGCTTAACTTATATGGAACCCAAACATCAAAGTGATTAACATAACCAAGCTGGTGCAGATGATTTTCCTCACTTGATTTGGATATTTTGAGTATGTCAGCTGTCTCCCATGTGGTATAATGTTGATGTTCTGTTTTTTTTTTTTTTTTAATAATCTCTCCAGGTTGTTTTTTTTATTTTTACACTTTTATTGAGTCATAATTGACATACATTAAACTACATTTATTTCAAGTGTACAATTTCATAATTTTTTTTTATACAGCAGGTTCTTATTAGTAATCCATTTTATACACATTAGTGTATACATGTCAATCCCAATAGCCCAATTCATCACACCCCCACCCCCTGCCCCCCGCCGCTTTCCCTCCTTGGTGTCCATACATTTGTTCTCTACATCTGTGTCTCAATTTCTGCCCTGCAAACCGGTTCACCTGTACCATTTTTCTAGGTTCCACATATATGCATTAACGTACAATATTTGTTTCTCTCTTTCTGACTTACTTCACTCTGTATGACACTTTCTAGATCCATCCACGTCTCAACAAATGACCCAACTTCATTCATTTTTATGGCTGAGTAATATTCCGTTGTATATATGTACCACAACTTCTTTATCCATTCGTCTGTCAATGGGCATTTAGGTTGCTTCCATGACCTGGCTATTGTAAATAGTGCTGCAGTGAACATTGGGGTGCATGTGTCTTTTTGAATTGTGGTTTCCTCGGGGTACATGCCCAGTAGTGGGATTGCTGGAACATATGGTAATTCTACTTTTAGTTTTTTAAGGACCCTCCATACTGTTCTCCATAGTGGCTGTATCAGTTTACATTCCCACCAACAGTGCAAGAGTGTTCCCTTTTCTCCACACCCTCTCCAGCATTTGTTGTTTGTAGATTTTCTGATGAAGCCTATTCTAACTGGTGTGAGGTGATACCTCACTGTAGTTTTGATTTGCATTTCTCTAATGATTAGTGATGTTGAGCAGCTTTTCATGTGCTTCTTGGCCATCTGTATGTCTTCTTTGGAGAAATGTCTATTTAGATCTTCTGCCCATTTTTGGATGGAGTTGTTTGTTTTTTAAATATTGAGCTGTTTATATATTTTGGAGATTAATCCTTTGTCTGTTGATTCGTTTGCAAATATTTTCTCCCAATCTGAGGGTTGTTTTTTCGTCTTGTTTATGGTTTCCTTTGTTGTGCAAAAGCTTTTAAGATACATTAGGTCCCATTTGTTTACTTTTGTTTTTATTTCCATTCCTCTAGGAGGTGGAGCAAAAAAGATCTTGCTGTGATTTATGTCAAAGAGTGTTCTTCCTATGTTTTCCTCTAAGAGTTTTATAGTGTCCGGTCTTCCATTTAGGTCTCGAATCCATTTTGAGTTTATTTTTGTGTATGATGTTAGGGAGTGTTCTAATTTCATTCTTTTACATGTAGCTGTCCGGTTTTCCCAGCACCACTTATTGAAGAGACTGTCTTTTCTCCATTGTATATCCTTGCCTCCTTTGTCATAGATTAGTTGACCATAGGTGCATGGGTTTACCTCTGGGCTTTCTATCTTGTTCCATTGATCTATGTTTCTGTTTTTGTGTCAGTACCATATTGTCTTGATTACTGTAGCTTTGTAGTATAGTCTGAAGTCAGGGAGTCTGATTCCTCCAGCTCTGTGTTTCTCCCTCAAGACTGCTTTGGCTATTCGGGGTCTTTTGTGTCTCCATACAAATTTTAAGCTTTATTTGTTCTAGTTACATAAAAAATGTCATTGGTAATTTGATAGGGATTGCACTGAATCTGTAGATTGCTTTGGGAAGTATAGTCATTTTCTCAATATTCATTCTTCCAATCCAAGAACATGGTATGTCTCTCCATCTGTTGGTATCATCTTTAATTTCTTTCATCAGTGTCTTATAGTTTTCTGCATACAGGTCTTTTGTCTCCCTAGGTACGTTTATTCCTAGGTATTTTATTCTTTTTGTTGCAATGGAAAATGGGAGTGTTTCCTTAATTTCTCTTTCAGATATTTCATCATTAGTGTATAGGAATGCAAGAGATTTCTGTGCATTAATTGTGTATCCTACAACTTTACCAAATTCATGGATTAGCTCTAGCAGTTTTCTGGTGACATCTTTAGGATTCTTTATGTATAATATCATGTCATCTGCAAACTGTGACAGTTTTACTTCTTCTTTTCCAGTTTGTATTCCTTTTATTTCTTTTTCTTCCCTGATTGCCAAGTCTAGGACTTCCAAAATTATGTTGAATAATAGCGGTGAGAGTGAACATCCTTGTCTCGTTCTTGATCTTAGAGGCAGTGCTCTCAGGTTTTCACCATTGAGAATGATGTTTGCTGTGGGTTTGTCGTATATGGCCTTTATTATGTTGAGGTAGCTAAACTCTATGCCCACTTTCTGGAGAGTTTTTATCATAAATTGGTGTTGAATTTTGTCAAAAGCTTTTTCTGCATCTATTGAGATGGTCATATGGTTTTTATTCTTCAGTTTGTTAATATGGTGTATCACATTGATTGATTTGCATATATTGAAGAATCCTTGAACCTCTAGGATAAATCCCACTTGATCATGGTGTATGATCCTTTTAATGTGTTGTTGGATTCTGTTTGCTAGTATTTTGTTGAGGATTTTTGCATCTGTATTCATCAGTGATATTGGTCTGTAATTTTCTTTTTTGTAGTATCCTTATCTGGTTTTGGTATCAGGGTGATGGTGGCCTCATAAAATGAGTTTGGGAGTGTTCCTTCCTCTGCAATTTTTTGGAAGAGTTTGAGAAGGGTGGGTGTTAGCTCTTCTCTAAATGTTTGATAGAATTCACCTGTGAAGCCCCGGACTTTTGTTTGCTGAAATATTTTTAATCACAGTTTCAACTTCATTACTTGTGATTGGTCTGTTCATATTTTCTATTTCTTCCTGGGTCAGTCTTGGAAGGTTATACCTTTCTAAGAATTTGTTCATTTCTTCCAGGTTGTCTATTTTATTGGCATAGAGTTGCTTGTAGTAGTCTCTTAAGATGCTTTGTATTTCTATGGCATCTGTTGTAACTTCTCCTTTTTCTTTTCTAATTTTATTGATTTGAGTCCTCTCCCTCTTTTTCTTGATGAGTCTAGCTAATGGTTTATCAATTTTGTTTATCTTCTCAAAGAACCCACTTTTAGTTTTATTGATCTTTGCTATTGTTTTCTTTGTTTCTATTTCATTTATTTCTGCTCCGATCTTTATGATTTCTTTCCTTCTGCTAAGTTTGGGTTTTGTTCGCTCTTCTTTCTCTAGTTCCTTTAGGTGTAAGGTTAGATTGTTTATTTGAGACTTTCCTTGTTTCTTGAGGTAGGCTTGTACAGCTATAAACTTCCCTCTCAGAACTGCTTTTGCTGCATCCCATAGGTTTTAGATTGTCATGTGTTCAATGTCATTTGTCTCTAGGTATTTTTTGGTTTCCTCTTTGATTTCTTTAGTGATCTCTTGGTTATTTAGTAACGCAGTGTTTAGCCTCCATGTGGTTGTGTTTTTTACACTTTTTTCCCTGTAATTCATTTCTAATCTCATAGCGTTGTGGTCAGAAACGATGCTTGATATGATTTCAATTTTCTTAAATTTACTGAGGCTTGATTTGTGACCCAAGATGTGATCTATCCTAGAGAATGTTCCGTGCACACTTGAGAAGAAACTGTAATCTGCTGTTTTTGGATGGAATGTCCTATAAATATCAATTAAATCTATCTGGTCTATTGTGTCATTTAAAACTTCTGTTTCCTTATTTATTTTCATTTTGGATAATCTGTCCATTGGTGTAAGTGAGCTGTTAAAGTCCCCCACTATTATTGTGTTACTGTCAATTTCCTCTTTTACAGCTGTTAGCATTTGCCTTATGTATTGAGGTGTTCCTATGTTGGGTGCATATGTATTTACAATTGTTATATCTTCTTCTTGGATGGATCCCTTGATCATTATGTAGTGTCCTTCCTTGTCTCTTGTAACATTCTTCATTTTAAAGTCTATTTTATCTGCTATGCGTATTGCTACTCCAGCTTTCTTTGATTTCCATTTGCATGGAATATCTTTTTCCGTCCCCTCACTTTCAGTCTGTATGTGTCCCTAGGTCTGAAGTGGGTCTCTTGTAGACAGCATATATATGGGTCTTGTTTTTGTATCCATTCAGCAAGCCAGTGTCTTTTGGTTGGGGCGTTTAATCCATTCACGTTTTAGGTAATTATTGATACTTATGTTCCTATGACCATTTTCTTAATTGTTTTGGGTTTGTTTTTGTTTTTGTTTTTGCTTTTTGAGGTACATGGGCCTCTCACTGTTGTGGCCTCTCCCGTTGCAGAGCACAGGCTCCGGACGCGCAGGCCCAGCGGCCATGGCTCACTGGCCTAGCCGCTCTGCGGCATGTGGGATCTTCCCGGACCGGGGCACGAACTTGTGTCCCCTGTGTCGGCAGGTGGACTCTCAACCACTGCGCCACCAGGGAAGACCTGGGTTTGTTTTTGTAGGTCCTTTTCTTCTCTTGTGTTTCCCACTTAGAGAAGTTCCTTTAGCATTTGTTGTAGAGCTGGTTTGGTGGTGCTGAATTCTCTTAGCTTTTGCTTGTCTGGAAAGCTTTTGATTTCTCCATTGAATCTGAATGAGATCCTTGCCAGGTAGAGTAATCTTGGTTGTAGGTTCTTCCCTTTCATCACTTTAAGTATATCATGCCACTCCCTTCTGGCTTGTAGAGTTTCTGCTGAGAAATCAGCTGTTAACCTTATGGGAGTTCCCTTGTATGTTATTTGTTCATTTTCCCTTGCTGCTCTCAAAATTTTTTCTTTGTCTTTAATTTTTGCCAATTTGATTACTATGTGTCTCTGCATGTTTCTCCTTTGGTTTATCCTGTATGACACTTGCTATGCTTCCTGGACTTGGGTGGCTATTTCCTTTCCCATTTTAGGGAAGTTTTCGACTATAATGTCTTCAAATATTTTCTCGGGTCCTTTCTCTTTCTCTTCTCCTTCTGGGACCCCTATAATGCGAATGTTGTTGCATTTAATGTTGTCCCAGAGGTCTCTTAGGCTGTCTTCATTTCTTTTCATTCTTTTTTCTTTATTCTCTTCTGCAGCAGTGAATTCCACCATTCTGTCTTCCAGGTCACTTATCCGTTCTTCTGCCTCAGTTATTCTGCTAGTGATTCCTTCTAGTGTAGTTTTCACTTCAGTTATTGTATTGTTCATCACCATTTGTTTGTTCTTTAATTCTTCTAGGTCTTTGTTAAACATTTCTTGCATCTTCTCGATCTTTGCTTCCACTGTTTTTCCGAGGTCCTGGATCATCTTCACTATCATTATTTGTATTCTTTTTCTGGAAGGTTGCCTATCTCCACTTCATTTAATTGTTTTTTCTGGGGTTTTATCTTGTTGCTTCATCTGGTACATAGCCCTCTGCCTTTTCATCTTGTCTATCTTTCTGTGCATGTGGTTTTTGTTCCACTGGCTGCAGGATTGTAGTTCTTCTTGCTTCTGTTGGGTGTCCTCTGGTGAGTGAAGCTATCTAAGAGGCTTGTTTTGATTGTTCTTAATTATTGTTTCAATTTGATTGCTATCAACGTCATCTGGTCAACCTGACCTTGGAGCATCTTCCAGAGAGAAATCTGCAGCACGAACCTTCACAAACCCTTTCTGACACATTCAATCAGTCACAGCACCTTCTCCATATACTGCAGAAATCCTTTTGTGCCTTTCAATTGCGTTTTTACCTTTCTTCAAATAATAAAGCATAATATGCCGAAAATGTTGCTTTTTTTCTTCCATCTTCAATATTAAAGTGGCTACACAAAAATTCACCAATTTTGTTGTCTTTTTTTAAATGCACACTGATATGACAGCTGTCACATACAATATAACAAAATTGTTTCAAACAAAGTTAAAGACAGCTCAGTGCTACTAGAACCATCTTATGGAAAAAATCGAACAAACCTTTTGACCCACCCAATAGGAAGAAACAATCTTTATTTATTTATTTATTTGTTTGTTTATTTAATGTTTGGCTGCATTGGACCTCCGTTGCTTTCTCCAGTTGTGGCCAGCAGGGTCTACTCTTCGTTTCGGTGAGCAAGCTTCTTGTTGCGGTAGCTCTCTTGTTGTGGAGCACGGGCTCTAGGCACTCGGGCTCAGTAGTTGTGGCTCTCAGGCTCTAGAGCGTAGGCTCAGTAGTTGTGGCGCATGGGCTTAGTTGCTCTGTGGAATGTGGGATCTTCCCAGACAAGGGCTCAAACTTGTGTCCCCTGCATTGGCAAGCAGATTCTTAACCACCGTGCCACCAGGGAAGTCTGGAATAAACATTTTTAAAAATCAGTATTTATTTTGTTTTCAGGCAGATCTGTATTGAATAAAATAAATTCTATTTATTGTCAAAAGAAAAAAGAATCACATTAAACTCAGGAAGAAAAAATTTGTGAGACTAGGATTTGTATTTATTTAACACATTCATTTTTTTCTTCATCTAGGGACTGGACATGAAAGAGAAACTACACTAGGAGCCCAGGTAATGGGCTTGCCCTTAACAATCTAAATGCTTGTTGGCAATTCTAACTCATGATAAGACTTCATATATTGTTATGGACTGAATGTTTTTATCCCCTCAAAATTCATATGAAGAAGCCCTAACCCCAATGTGATTATATTTGGAGATAGGGTCTTTACAGAAGGAATAAGTTTAAATGAAATCACAGGGTGGGGCCCTGATCTTATTGGATTAGTGTCCTTATAAGAGACACCAGAGAGTGTCCCTCTCTCCCCACCATGTAAGACCATAGAGAAGGCAGCTCTCTGCAAGCCAGGAAGAATGCTCTCACCAGAAACCAACCATGCTGGACCCTGATCTTGGACTTTCCAGTCTCCAAAACTGTGAGCAAATTTCTGTTGTTTAAGCCACCCAGTCTATGGTATTTTTTTTGGCAGCCTGAGAGTGTGTGTGTGTGTGTGTGTGTGTGTGTATCTTTTTTAATAAACAAGAGAATATGAAAGGAAAATAACATCAGCTCCTTGTTACTGAACTTCTCCTTAATCTTTCGACAAAATAATTAGGCACTTATTGAAAGAAAATAAAACCAGGAGAGGAAGAATATGCTATTTGCAACAACTCCCGGAAGTTCTAGGTTAAAGTGCATACAAATTTACTGTTCCTCCCATACACAGGAAATAAAAAGCCAGAATAATGAGCCAATGCCTTCTGTTTAGCAACCTGCAGTCCTAATTCAACCACCTGCTTCCATTGAAAAGGTATTGCCTTTGGTCTTCCCAAGTGAAATCTGGCATCTGTCTACCCTTAGATGCCAATGAACCAGAATACATATGAAGTGAGTGCCTCAAGTTAATTTTCTACTCTTGATCCTGACACGGGATTCAGAGCTAGAAAATGAATCCCGTATTGAATCAGCTTCCAAGGCAAAGAGGGTCTTCCTCAGGCTGCTGCTTCTCAGGTCACTGCCAGTGGGTCAGGCCAACAGGAGCCTCTAATTAGGTCTCTGGGACAATCCCAGGTTTAACGTTTTATCTGCAATCAGTAGTACTACGGGAGGTTGGAAAACCACCCAACTGCCCCCTAGCACTTTAGGGACACTGAAAATCTTTCTAACAAGGAGATCAGGGCCATGTAAAATGACAGAGGACACTAACACAACATTGTAAAGCAATTATACTTCAATAAAGATGTTAAAAAAAAAGATATATGTATATGTATAACTAAATCACTTTGCTGTACACCTGAAACTAACACAACATTGTAGATCAACTATACTCCAGTATATTAAAAAAAATTAAAAATAGGGCTTCCCTGGTGGCGCAGTGGTTGAGAGTCCGCCTGCCGATGCAGGGGACACGGGTTCGTGCCCCGGTCCGGGAGGATACCACATGCCACGGAGCGGCTGGGCCCGTGGGCCATGGCCGCTGGGCCTGCGCGTCCGGAGCCTGTGCTCTGCAACGGGAGAGGCCACAACAGTGAGAGGCCCGTGTACCGCAAAAAAAA
>RJWK010024981.1:0-27995 GCA_004363435.1 Platanista minor | reverse complement strand
CTTAGAGGAAAACATAGGCAGAACACTCTATGACATAAATCGCAGCAAGATTCTTTTTGACCCATCTCCTAGAGAAATGGAAATAAAAACAAAAATAAACAAATGGGACCTAATGAAACTTCAAAGCTTTTGCACAGCAAAGGAAACCATAAACAAGACCAAAAGACAACCCTCACAATGGGAGAAAATATTTGCAAATAAAGCAACTGACAAAGGATTAATCTCCAGAATTTACAAGCAGCTCATGCAGCTCAATAACAAAAAAACAAACAACCCAATCCAAAAATGGGCAGAAGGCCTAAATAGACATTTCTCCAAAGAAGATATACAGTCTGCCAACAAACACATGAAAGAATGCTCAACATAATTAATCATTAGAGAAATGCAAATCAAAACTACAATGAGATATCATCTCACACCAGTCAGAATGGCCATAGTCACAAAATCTAAAAACAGTAAATGCTGGAGAGGGTGTGGAGAAAAGGGAACACTCTTGCACTGCTGGTGGGAATGTGAATTGGTACAGCCACTATGGAGAACAGTATGGAGGTTCCTTAAAAAACCACAAATAGAACTACCATATGACCCAGCAATCCCACTACTGGGCATATACCCTGAGAAAACCATAATTCAAAAAGAGTCATGTACCAAAATGTTCATTGCAGTTCTATTTATAATAGCCAGGAGATGGAAACAACCCAAGTGTCCATCATTGTATGAATGGATAAAGAAGATGTGCCACATATATACAATGGAATATAACTCAGCCATAAAAAGAAACGAAACGGAGTTATTTGTAGTGAGGTGCATGGACCTAGAGTGTGTCATACAGAGTGAAGTAAGTCAAAAAGAGAAAGACAAATACCGTATGCTAACACATATATATGGAATCAAAGAAAAAATGAAATGTTGTGAAGAACCTAGGGGCAAGATGGGAATAAAGACACAGACCTACTAGAGAATGGACTTGAGGATATGGGGAGGGGGAGGGGTAAGCTGTGATAAAGTGAGAGAGTGGCATGGACATATGTACACTACCAAACGTAAAATAGCTAGTGGGAAGCAGCCGCATAGCACAGGGAGATCAGCTTAGTGCTTTGTGACCACCTAAAAGAGTGGGATAGCAAGGGTGGGAGGGAGGGAGTTGTGACCACCTAGAAGAGTGGGATAGGGAGGGTAGGAGGGAGGGAGATGCAAGAAGGAAAAGATATGGGGACATATGTATATGTATAATTGATTCACTTTATTATAAAGCAGAAACTAACACCATTGTAAAGCAATTATACTCCAATAAAGATGTAAAAATAAATAAATAAATGGTTTACTGAATGTTTTTTCTAGGAATGATTATCATACGTGGGGAATATCATACAAGTGCAGGACATGCATTCAGTCATTGGGAAAAATAGCTCTGGTGTGTACCATGGCAGGTATTGTGCTGAGCGAAGGGCAAATAAGACTAGATTCAGTCTACTTTTTAGCTCAAACGAGAGACAGATGAGAAGAACAGATACATGATAACTACATTAATGGGGGGGCGAGGGGCAAGGTGACACATCATCTAGCCTTGAGTGAAGTGAAGCCCAGTGAAGGTAAATTCTAAGCTGAGCCCTAAAATAAGAGAAGGAAATAAGGATACAGATTTGAGGCAGGGAAGCAGTGACTGATCCTGAAGACTTTACAATTTTCCAGTATTTAGGTTACTGTGAGAAAAGATACATGGAAAAAAATGAGGGACTAATACAAAACACTAACCTTTCTTCTGCAAACTGTAAATATAATTTATGAGTAACACATGAAAATAGCCTGACAAGACAAAGTTTGGTGACATTCACTCAACACATGTTTATTGAGCACCTAGGATATGTCAGATACTGGTCAGGCTTTAGGGAACCAATAATGAGTAAAAACCCATGCTGTTTTCAAGAAGCTCTAGTGAGGAAAGCATTCATAAAGGTAACCATACAAATACACAAGCATTTAAAAACTATATCCTGGGGCTTCCCTGGTGGCACAGTGGTTAAGAAGCCGCCTGCCAATGCAGGGGACACAGGTTCGAGCCCTGGTCTGGGAAGATCCCACATACCACGGAGCAACTAAGCCCATGCGCCACAGCTACTGAGCCTGAGCTCTAGAGCCCGTGAGCCACAACTACTGAGCCCACGTGCCACAACTACTGAAGCCCGCGCGTGCCTAGAGCCTGTGTTCCACAACAAGAGAAGCCACCGCAATGAGAAGCCCACGCACCGCAATGAAGAGTAGCCCCCGCTCGCCACAACTAGAGAAAGCCCGCGTGCAGTAATGAAGACCCAACACAGCCAAAAATAAATAAATAAATAAAATTTAAAAAAAATTAAAAACTGTATCCTTATAGTATGGGGATGTGTAAAGAGAAGGTGAGTTAATCTGGAGGAGCATGGAAGGCTTTTCCAGAGGAAGTTGTGTTTGAACTGGAAAATGAAGGCTCTAGAGTAAACTAGGGATATTTCATGGGACAATGACAGGGTATAGGAGGGCAGCAGGGGGCTGAGTAGGTAGAGCCACTGGCCTGGGAATCTGTATATGCGAAGGCCCTATGGAAGTGAAAAGCATGGATTATCTTGGGAACTGCATGTGCTCATGCAGCTGAGCACAGAGAGAAAAAAAGGAGGGTGAAGAAAGCAGGATGAAGCTAAAGAGTGAGGGGTGGGTGTACAGGTCTCAGGCCCACAAAGAATGGGGATTCATATCTTCAGTGCAAAGTCATGAAGTGAGAGAGTCCTTTACTCTCAGTAGCTCACACTGAACTCCTCCCTGCCTCACTCTCTCCTTTCCTTCAGTCTTCCATTGTGATGTGCTACTTTGGATGCTGAGGATACCACAGTGGAGAAAACAGACTGAGCCTCTGTCCTCAGGAAACTCACATTTTCGAGGAGGAGGCAAGTAAAGAGATCTGTAAAATAGCATAAATGATATCTACATCACAGGCTGCTGTGAGGATCATAGCAGATTGCATGATTACACAGTTTATAAAAGGTCAACTGTTTTGTTAAAGAAAGAACTTGATGAGTTTTCTTCTTGGGTGTATAAGCTTAGATGTGACAATCAGGCACCCGTGAGGATTCATAATGTAAATATTTGGAAGGGAAAACTGGAATACAGATGAGACAAAGATGAAATAAAGAAATTCTGACCAAGAAAATACAAGCGCAACTACTTAAAGCAAGTCTGTATTATGTGCTGGGCCTTACACACATTTCATTTTTAATCATCTCAAAAACCTGAAAGGTAAGTTTTATTATCCCTACATGTGAAAATGAAGCACAAATAAATCAACAAATCTAAGAGGTTCAGTTTTATGTGCTGAAACTAAAAGTTGCTATAATAGCAACTTTTCTAAATTCCTACAATAAAATCGAATGAACAATTTAAAATTTTTAAGTTCTTAACTGTAGCAGACATTGTTGATTATTTCCTCACATCAATCAGCACCCCTTCCTCTTTCCTGATAGAATCCTAATCTGATTCACTTACCCATCCATCCAAAAGCCCAGAGAGATATCTTAACTAGTTTAAATCAATCACTATATGCCATTTCTTTGGCAACCTTTGTTCTAAAGTTATACACTTTACCTAAATTGTTTCAATGGATTGAAAGAAGGGATTTAGAATCCACTGGGCAGGAGGAAATATCGCTGCCTCCCTTCTCTCTGTCTTTCCTTTTGTTCTTTTTCTCTCTGGCTTCTTTTTTCCTCTTTCTCCCACTGCAATATGAACCAGTGGGATTCCAACATGAAGGCCTAAACGATGGCCATTTTGAGACCAGGAGCAAAGCCTTAGGATAAGCTGCCCTCGAGGATGGAAAAGTGAAGAGAGAAAAAAATGAAACACTACCTCTAAGCTTCCTGCTCTGTGTGATCATAATTTTCCTTATTATTGAAGCCAGATTCAGACAGGTGTCATTCATTTTCAACTGAAACCATAGAACTAATCCACCAACCACAACCACTTATTTTACATCTTACTGAGAAATGCAACAAGACTTTAAAATGGAAGAGCTTTTCCAAAAGCATCCACAATAAGCTGGCTGACATGAAATATTATCCTGGGTAGATAGTATTTCAGAAAATAAAGCGAAATATTCTCATTTTCAAGCACATGTGTAAAGTATGTGAATTCAGTGAAGTGTCAGTGTTTCTTTTTTTTTTAACTTCTTTATTGGAGTATATAATTGCTTTACAATGGTGTTAGTTTCTGCTTTATAACAAAGTGAATCAATTATACATATACATATGTTCCCATATCTCCTACCTCTTGTGTCTCCCTCCTTCCCACCCATCCAGGTGATCACAAAGCACTGAGCTGATCTCCCTGAGTGTCAGTGTTTCTAATAACTAGTGATATTTATTGAGAATTTATTAAGTGTAAGCACTTTGCTGACACCACAAACTAAATCTTCACAGCAACCCAGTAACATATGTAGTATATTATCTTCACCTAACAGGTAAGGAAACCAGGTCAGGACACTGTTTCCCACCCAGCACACTGCTAAAACTAGAGTTTGAACTCCATCCCACAAAATCTTGGCTCTCTCTACCATAGCATGCTGACTCACTTGCCATTTTTTTAATTCTAAAATAAATTAACATCATAACGTTCCCATAATAAACACGATGGAATACAACAACTGCAGGGCTTTTTGTCTGGACACTGATTTAGCAATCTGCATAAACATGCTCTGGTTCTGTCAAATATGAACTGTTTAAAAATCAGATACAATATTACTGATTAAAAAAAATTTTTTTTCACACACAAGTTTTCTGTTTCAACGACAGAAATGTGACTTGGAGGAAAAGAATGTAAAGTCCTTACTAAATGTATTTAATAAACATTTATCAAGCCCCTACTACATGCTCAGTGATATGGTAGGTGCTTTGGAAGGCATATAAATGAAAAAGGCTTAGAACCTGCCACCGGAAGCTTAGATTCTAGAAGGAGAGAGAGAAGAAATTAACTATGATAAAAGGAAACTGTTACATAAAACTAACAGAGGCCTAAGAAAAACTATGAGGCAGGGCTGCAAAGGGAGCAGACTCAGATTAAGCGCTCCAAAAAAAGCCTCAGAGAAGAATTCATTTGAATTCATTATGAAAGTCTTCACGTAAGCTCGTTTGGTCAACAAAGTAGTCCCAACTTTGGGCCAGGACCTAAGGTGACTGAGATAACTAACGTATGACCTCTGCTGTAACAGCCTCTTGAGACATAAGGCATACTGTTATCAAAAAAGGGGGTGAGTGGTATTCTGTCAGGTAGTAAAGGAGAAGGAAGAGGGATAATCTGTATGAGGCTGCTGTGATCTCTAAATGGAGAGTAGTACTGTTTGCCTGAGGCATTGAGTTAATGGGGTCACATTTTCCTGGGTGAAATCAAGGAGGCCTTCACTGTGGAAGAGGCATGATCTGGATCTCAGAGAGTGAATAGAAGCTTGCCTGATGAAGAAGGCAGAGGAAATACCAGAGGCAAAAGTCCACAGGCTCAACAGTAGCTGACTTAACATGTGTAACTCTTCAAGTACATGGTATAATAAGAGAACATCAGGAAACAAGAATGATAAGTTGGGACCACTGAGGAAACTTGAAAGCCAAGGTAGGAGTTTAGACTACAGACCCTGGTGTTAGTAAAGGTTTAGAGAAAAGTAACTGTTCTATTATTTACCAGCCTTATTACAGTGGGCTAGTAATTCAGTTAACCACTGTAGGCTACAGTTATTTCATCTATACAATTGAAGCAATGATATGTATTTATCTGAGTTCCTGTGACTGTCATGGAACAATGTTTTGCTAAATCTAAACTGCTATGCTTATAGACTAAATGATTTTTGACTGGGGAAAGGACCTAATCTAAGCTGTACTTTAAGAAGATACCTCTGGATGAAGAAATCCTGGAGCAGGGGACCCAAGTTAGGAAGTAAACTAAAGACAGGGAAAGGAGAGGATGGTTTTGTAGCATTTTTACCTAATTAAAGGAAACTCTTGACCCCCTCCAGTCAAAACATGTGGTAACATTACTGCACTGTAATCAAATGCCAGCCTGCCACTTGGGCAAATTACATGATCTATTTGGGTCTCAGTTTTCCCACCTGCAATTTGGAACCCCTTCATATTGCTGAAGATCCAGTGAGTAAATATTAATACGAATAAACCTCTGAGAAGAGCTCCTGGGTCATGTGCTAAATCCATGAGAGTGACACAGCTGACCTCAACATTTCCACCCTCATCACCACCACTTCCTTCAATCAGAAAATATTTCTTTGTGGAATGAAGGCTGTATTAGAGTAAAGCACCAAAATTTCTACAGACTTGTTCTACAGCCTGCCTCTGGCCATACACACAAAATATCAGTGTGTTTATCCCGTGGGGAAAAAAAAAAAAAAAAGGAAAAAAAGGTGCTTTGATTTGGGGCAAGAAGAATAACAGTGTAATATGGTCTCCTGAGTTGTTTGTACAAGCTACAACTAAATCAAGACTATAGACAGAGCACACTCCCTGGGTGCAAATTTCAGTCTGTCTGCTAAACGGTCTAACAGGCCAGGATCGGCACAGGGATGCTAACCTTTGCTGCTGCTGATGGACTCACCACCACCCCAGTCATAGGCTTCATCAGTGACTCACACTCAGTATCTCACCCTCCTTGATACACTTCCCTTCCCAGCTTCCTAGCTGAGCTATCATGATGCACAGTCTCTACAGGGCTGGATTTGCTAAGATAAGATAATGGCCTTTTATGTGCAGGCGCTGTGAATTCCTCTCTATCCCTTGTACAGGGAAGACAATTTAAGTGGAAAGGAATAAATTGCTCGATTTAATACAGTGACCAAACACAAAAGCCTAATCAAAATGTCAGAAGTACATGCTCTAGAATGGCAAAGAATTGTGGAAGCACACTAAATGTGTGAGCTGTGCCTTAGCAACCCAAGCAAGGATACAAAATGATGACATGAAACTAGCTGCCTCAATTGCTTCCTATTATTTTAGCAATTTCAATTTTGTAGTTAATTCGTTAGCACTATTGCTTTATTTGCAAATTACACAAAATCACACACACACACACACACACACGTGTGTAAAATATTAGGAAAGAATTTATAAATGCTATCAAAGATGCTGTAGAATAGCCTCTTCTAGACACTCAATATCACAGTGAGGAAACTGGTACAAAAAGCCACCTACATTTAAGTGCATATCTTACATTGACATAAGATATGCTGATTGAACAAGTTTACTAATTGCTACTCTTTTTAAATGTAAACACTATCAAGGGAGAACAAATGCAAAGAGATTAAAAAGTTAAAACTTCAGATGCTTTTGGTAGCTCACTTGGCATGCAAATGACTGTGGATCCTTGTACTGCCTGCACTTTTATTTCAACTTACAAATATTTGCACGTCCACTATCTATGGTGATAGAGATGAAAGTGCCCAAACCCTGGAGGGGTGTACAACCAACAGAGGGGATTTTGTTAACGAACTAATAAGCATAATATAAAAATTAAACTATTTCTATAATATACTAGACTTAGTCAAATATCTTTAACTCCCTAGGCTAGAGGTGTATGGATTAATCATGGTAAAAAGTCAGTAAAAACACCTGCATATATTGGCAGGTATCTACTGTTTGGTACTACACAGCCACACAAAGGAAGGACCTCTCTCCCCAGGCGGGTGGTGGCACCCTCTGAACGGCAGCAGTCTCTGTAGACAGGAAGTAAAGCAGTGCCCGGTTAGTAGCAAAACCAGGCGGGACTTTCAACATTCCAGAAGCAGGACTGCGAGGGTAGAGAACGGCATGAAAATGGAGAATTCATGAAACAGATGAGAAAAAAGAAGGAAGAACAAGCAGCTTGTGATGTGGCTCTGAACAGTTAGGCTTCCCATTCTAGTACAGAGGAGGGTGGGGGGAAGGGCAGACTCTGTCAAAAATCAGAAAGCAGTAACAGGGCTTCCCTGGTGGCGCAGTGGTTGAGAGTCCGCCTGCCGATGCAGGGGACGGACGCGGGTTCGTGCCCCGGTCCGGGAAGATCCCACGTGCCGCGGAGCGGCTGGGCCCGTGAGCCATGGCCGCTGAGCCTGCGCGTCCGGAGCCTGTGCTCCGCCACGGGAGAGGCCGCGACAGTGAGAGGCCCGCGTACCGCAAAAAAAAAAAAAAAAAAAAAAAAAGCAGTAACAAATAATTTTAACAGATAATGGTAAATGCCTGGTTATTTGCCCTTAACCCATTCAAGAGTTGTTTTTGTGAAAAATATTTAACATCAAATAAACGCTGGCGGATAGGTTACATATTTTAATCCTCTCAATGACTCGGTGACACTGATGCTCTAATTATTTCCACCTAAGGAAGAGGATGTTGAGGTGGAGGGGTTAAGGAACGTGCTCCAAGTCACACAGTTAGGAAGCTTGGAAGCTAGGCTTCAAATCCTGGCAGTCTGTTGCAAAACCTGTATTCATTCATTCAACTGTTATTTCTTGCGCACCTACTACTATGCTCTGCCTTCGTGAAACTTGCGTTTTAACTGGGAGGGAGAAAGACAACCAGATAAATAAGTCAAACACACAGTATGATTGATAGATGGCGATGGAGCATAAAAGAAAAACAGGGAAGTGGGAAGACAGGGTTGGGGACCTCGGTTTCCTCACACAGAAGGAACCCAAACTATGACACAATGGATTATTTTTATGCTTGTAATAAGAATGTGTTTGTAAATGCTGAATAATCTGAAGTGATTATTTCGATTAAACTCATTTCATCAGGCTCTGAAGTAGTTTTGTTTTAGCCATAACCTGGTGTTTTCTTTGATATCTTTTCCCTATTTAATATAAATAAGAATTGGCATTCAAGCAACATGCTAGGTGAACTAACAGAAAGGACAACAATTTTCCGTAATGACCAGTATAAGTATCCTGTTGAGAGGTACCTATCAGGTATAAAACTGTCTTAGGAGATTTCAATACTATTCATTTTTTTTCTTTTTTCTTTCTTTCCTGTCTTTAACCTAATCTAATCTAAATTATTTTGTCCTTTAGTCCTTGGAGACATGGGTTTTGGTCAAAAATGCTGAACATATGAAACTCTATGTTGATTTCAAAGTCTGTTAACCAACTACAAATTGTATATAAAATACTTTTAGCTTCAACACTCTGTGGAGTGAGAAAGACTCCTGCAGCTTCACACCCAGCTGAGAGGATGCAGACTTCCCTGTGTTGCTAAAGAATGCTGTGCACAGCAGGCTTCAGGTGTTACAATGACAAAATCAGGGAAAAGAGAAAGAGTTAAGTGATAAAATGTTCTCAGTCATTAAAACAGAGTTGAGTGGCGCTGTGGGTGTGATAGAGAAATTTCGTTTCTTGCATAAGAATTTCAATACCTTAGCACTGGTATCTGCTTATACATGTGTGCGTGTGTGTATACGTATAACAAATGGTTTTATGTACCACACACACACACACACACACACACACATAAGCAAATACCAGTGCTAAGATATCAAAATTCTTACCCAAGGATCTAAGTTTCTCCGTCCCTAGAGTTAACAAACGAATGCCAAGTTTACTTTCAAAGGTTGGCTAACAAGAACAGATATATTAGACCAATGCACTATAAAGAGTTGTTTACCTGACCATGTTGGTACAAGAAAAATAATATTAAATTTCAACAATCCATGACTAAAAGTTTTTATTTTTAAAAACTCTCAATGAGAATTAGTGAAAAGTAGTTATTTTTTGTAACAGCTAAAGGCTGATCTTGCTATTTGGATTAACTGGTATTAGTGTGGGAAGTAGGGAAAAGAGGGGCCTGTATAGTCAAATAACTTTGAGAAACAAATTTTTTAAGTTAAACAGATTTCTTCATTGCAAGATGCCTTGGAGATTAACACACAAGTGTCAACTGCAGTCACCACAGGGGATACGACTTTCATTACTTCCCAAAACATCTGACCACAGAATACTTTGCTCTTGGATCATTGGAGAGCACATTTTAGGAATCACTGCTTTGAAATATAATACATATAAAATAATCAGCATAGCAACAAATACAAGGCACTAAAATAACATATGCTTGAGAATTGGGGAGAAGACCTATACCTAAAAAAAAATCTAAATCTGAACCATCTTATAAAAATACAGCGAAATTAAGTACACCTTGTACGTACACATGACACTGATGATGTGAATATAACATTTATTTGAAAATAGCTAAACCTCTGGCAAAACGTGTTTACCTGTACTTTAATAGTGTTATTCAACTCGGTCACTTAATTTAGAAAATAAAGCAATATCTGGACTGTATTATTGTTGATTTATATCATTCTTCTCTCTTTAAATTAGCGTATGGTTTTTGAATGGGAAAGAGTTAAAGAATAACATTTGTCCATTTTAATAACATTCCTTTATAAGTACGATTCTTTTTTGCCCCTCTGCCATATTGAGGTCAAGTTCTTCATCTGATTTTGATGTAGTATCCCATCTTAGGCAACAGAATGATATCTGATAACTCAGAAATGGACAAAAAATAATGTTGATAACAGTGGTACTGCCCATTGTGTAATTCTTTGCTATAAGATTAACAAGAATAAAAGAAAAATTATTTCCAGACCCCCTCAGGTGAAAACTCTTGCCCTGAAATACTCTGAGTAATACACTTTGTGATTTTTAATGTAATTACTGTAGCTACACATGTTATTCTTGTTCGTCCAACTTAGCTTTTCCAAACAGGCTATTTGCTTCAGTAATTTCTCGCGCTGCAGTAATTTCCTGTGTCAACTAAATTCCAGAGGATTACATGGTGGGTGGGGAGAGGAAAAAAGGTATTTCCTTTTATCAAATGTAACTATGTTGCCTTCTCATTCCATCAGTTCCTCAGTAATAAAAGAAGAATCCAGGGTGGTCACTTGGAGTACCCGATTAACAGCTTTTCTTGAAACTATTCATTATGTGAGGAATTCAATCTCCTTAAAGAGAGGGAAAGAAAACCACACCAACTCTGTGAGGGAGCCTGTGTTTTAGAAACAGACCCCAGATTTCAGTTGCCTTCAGAGTATTTGGGTTCTATACATTCTGTTATCCTCAAAAAGTCAGGAAAATTAATTGTCCAGGGTGCACAGTCCATTTAGTAAGGTGAATTACAGAAAATAAAGGTCCCTGCTCACAAACCTGTTAAAATCAAAAGATAACACACGTATGAACATACACCTGCGTCAACCGTTATTCTCCCTTGATTTGCCTTGTTTGATTTTTTTTTTTTTTTTTGGTACTCAGGCCTCTCACCGCTGTGACCTCTCCCGTTGCGGAGCACAGGCTCCGGACGCGCAGGCTCAGCGGCCATGGCTCACGGCCCCAGCTGCTCCGCGGCATGTGGGATCCCCCCGGACAGGGCACGAACTCGTGTCCCCTCCATCGGCAAGCGGACTCCCAACCACTGCGCCACCAAGGAAGCCCCCTGCCTTGTTTAATTTTTAACTCATTTCTTCATGCTACCATTAGTGATGTTTGAGAGGCAGGTGATTATTGAAATTACTTCAATTACACACCACTTATCTCATATTGAGGGATTATCAAGTATCAGGATAACCACTTAATACTTCATAACCATCAAATCTCCCAAATCTCCTTCAATTGTTTTTTTTTTTTAACCTAAGTCTTCAAACAATTTACATTTAATAGCAAAGCCATGCAAAATGTAAGCAGCTTATATTTATCTCATACAGAAACTGCTTGTATTTTTTAAATTGCTAATAGGAAAGAGAACAATGTCAAAATCACTCATCCACAATCTCATCATCTTATTCCTGGTTTATTACCATGAATAATTCCACCATTATAGTTCTTGCAAGTCCCATGAAGAGTTCCCTATACATTTTTGAAAAAGAGCTAGAGCAAATCTTTGATATAGTTTTATTTCCTCTTCTTCCCTCAGTTATGTTTGTGCCTTCCCTAAAGACCAGGAGGCCTTATGCTGAATTCTTGTCCTTCTCTTATCTGAACTACCAAATACTTTTATAAGCCAAGAAACTGGTCCTCAAATCAAGTACCTTTGCTTAGCATCTGCAGCTAGTGACCAGCAGAGTTAGGAATACAACCAGTATGTCTTTTGACTTCTGATCCACATGACATATATTTCATTCCGAATTCAAACTACTGTTAGTGTCTTTTTCAGGCGAAGTTCCATCAAGCATTCAGTTGGAAAGTATTTATTAATCAGCCTGCACTAGGCTAGATGCTGTATGTAAAACAAAGACAAATGTAAGACAGGAGTCTTGGCAAAGTTAACACATGTTATGAATAGAAAATAATACCTAACAGCACATTGTATGAGACAGATAATAATCATGGTAGCCTATATAATAAAAAAAAAAAATACTTAGCACTGACTATTGTCAAGCATCATACTAAGCTTTGTTCATTTAGTGAATAATTTATTCTACACAACACCTCCATGAGGTAAGTTCTAACTATCATCCTCATTTTACAAGAAGGAAAACCGGGGCACAGGGCAGGAAATTGAGTGACATTCCCAAGTTTACCCATTAAGTGATTCAAATTTTGGCAGCCTGAGTCAACAGTCTGCACTCAGAACCACTACTTTATAATGAATGATCATTTGGAGGTAACAAAAGCAGTTGAGAAAGGTTTGATAGAGGAGGTGAGGCCTACATGAGGATGGAAGACTAGGCTACTCCAAATTGGAAGCAAGGAAGGAGTCCAGAAATGTGCTGGGAATTTCCAATCAGTAACAGGAAAATGTGCTCGCCTGGAACATAGCATATATGCTGTGACAGCCATGAGAAAGTTAAAGTCTAAAGCAGAACTAGATTGCCGTGGGGACTGAAAGTCAGGCAAAAGAGTTTTATGCAAAAGGTAAGTTAATTTTAACTACCTAATCCCCGCAGAGTGGACTAGAGTATTTCTAGATATTATATCTCCCAATCTCTTATAAGCAGTGGTTCCAATAGAATAACTATCAAACATATTTGTTACAGTGTAATTGTTTGTATTTAGAATAGTTATAACTATTTTAAAAAGGCAAACCTGGAGACTTTATCTAAAATAAATCTTGAAATCTTTCTCCTTGGTTTCTACTTAGAGATTCCAAATAATCAATGCATAAAATTTTAACACTGACTTTTTCTCATTATAAGAGCATATCATTGCTTTCTTAGTGTAAAAGCAACAAATTTATATGTTAAATGAAATTTCCTATAATTTCCCTACCTATTTACTCTTCAAACATTTTTGAACATTCACAAAATATTTGTTTCCCTAGCTCTCTCAGTATCCCCAACTCCAACTATACACACATACGTGTATGTGCGCGTGCACACAACACACACACACACACACATCTGCACACAGCACCTAGTTGGCTTGGAATTTCAATTGGTATAAAAAACTACATCGTTTAGAATATATTAGTTATCCAGTATGTTAAGTAACCAGATATCGTCACTCCTCTCTCTCTTTCTCTTTCATACCTTTTAACTTTTGAGCATTTTGTGTCTTATAACTACCTCAATCAAAAGGTGGGTTCATATGTAAAGGAGATAACATTTAAAGCAATATTCCTACTTGGGGGTTTTGTTACTAGACTCTGGATGGAGAAACAGCTTTGGGAAGAAAAAAAATCAATGTGGGTTAAGAAAAAAAGAGCAAAGTTTTAGAGAAATGCTGAAACTTGATAGAAGTAAGGAGAGCATATAGCATTGTACAAAGTGGCCATGTAATGCTGAGTAGCATTTTGTGAACGAGAATATAATTCTTGGTTCAAAGCAGGGCAAGAGATTTTTTTTTCAACATCTGTATTGGAATATAATTGCTTTACAATGGTGTGTTAGTTTAGTTTCTGCTGTATAGCAAAGAGAATCAGCTATACATATACATATATCCCCATATCTCCTCCCTCTTGCGTCTCCCTCCCACCCTCCCTATCCCACCCCTATAGGTGGACACAAAGAACCGAGCTGATCCCCCTGTGCTACGTGGCTGATTCCCACTAGCTATATATTTTACATTTGGTAGTGTTGTATTAAGAGATTTTAATAACATTCAATCCTCCTTGCACTCTTTTACCATGAATAATACAGAAAGCAGGTTTTATCCTGAGGCATTTGAATTTAAACTTAAAAAAAAAATGGGAATAAACATGTTTAGTTGCAATATGAATAAAAATAGTGTACTTACAAAAACTACACTATAATGGTATAATCATTTCTGGAAAAATTAAGAAAGATTTTACTTTAACAGCAAGTAACAACAAATATTTTTAAATATTTCATATATTCAAATATGAAGTTGCATACCTAGATAAAATGAGAAGAGTAACAGATATAAATTTTTTAATAATTATTTTAGAAAAAGACAGTGTTACTGAGTGTGTGGCTGCCCTTGGCAGTACATATTATATTTTCCAAATATTATCAATTTGTCTCAAGACCACTCTATTTTAGGGAATTGTTTTTATAAAAGATCAGGAATAAGTGAAGGCATTTGATAGCATCAAATCTTTTAGCAATTAATAAAATAAATCTGAATTTTCATATTAATGGCATCATTCTTCCTATTGTCTACATATAAACTTCTTGCATCATATGAGAATAATGATCTCTAATTACATAATGATGATGATAATATAATAACAGTGTACCTCCACCCCCCACCCCCGGTAGAATCATTTGACAATGTTTACCTATTTTGACCCTCATTCTTAAAACAATGTAACTATAGAGGTAGTTTAAAAGATGTAAAATTCATATAGTTAACACTGTAAATATATTACACCTAAGGTAAATTAACTGGCAATTTCAAATGTTTTACAGCAGAAAGTTTAGAATGTAAATTAAATAACATTTAAACGCCAGATGTTTACATAGAAATAAAGTGTTTAATTAAGACATATTTTTAAGATACGAATCTAGAAACCTTTTAAATAAGCACACCAGATTTAAAATGTAATTTAAATTAATATTTTTGGAAAAAAAGGGTCAAGGTTAAACTGTTTGTCTTCCTTAAAAAGTGTATAATGTCTTTTGTGTCTCTACTAACAAAAAGAAATCTCAATGAAACTCGGATATTAAAACCTCCCAGGAAACCAACAATAAAAGCTGCTAAGAATTTCACAACTTTTTTTTTCTTAGGTGTTAATTAAATGATCATTTAACACTGCAATGAAAACACAACATTTTCATCTCCTGACAGCACAGCCTATTATAAATCCTGGGTAATAAAAGCCTTGGTGTTAATGCTCTGTACCAAGTTCCCACCACACTCTAAGACGCCTTGTCGTGTCTAAGGTTAAGCATCTAGACACAAAACAAAGCTTGCGCCTACTCCACTTCCAGTGCAATTTTCCCATCGCCCAGTGACCTAGGTAACACTTTGAGCAATAAAGAATAAATTTAATTTCTCCAGCATTTTGTGAGGATTAGGAACAATTGTTGGCTTGCAATGACTTTTTATCCTTGGATTCTTTTCCTCCAGAGCATTCCTCTGGTCCTAAAAGAGAATTCTGATGGTTTAAGACATAGAACAAACAGAACTTTAGGCTTTTTTCAATCAGTTGGAACTGTTGGAGGGGAAGCAATCAACCTTTTTCTGTGCTATTCTCAGCTATTCACATACTTCAAGCTTTAATCTTTCACTAGTAGAAGAAACCTACCATGAGGGGGCAAAGCTATCTTTTTCCATTCTGTTTCCAGACTTATTTATTTCTCTTTTCTTTACATTTTTTTTTTAAACACTTAAATCAAGTTGCCATACTTAGCTGTTCACATTCATTTGGGGGACACTTCAAGAGGCACAGATGTTCTCTTAATAACATTTCACATAGCCATGTTGTACCCTAGACCATGGGTATTGCCAAAGACTGGACTTTTTACCCTTCATTGCTTCCTTCTCTAGAGTTTAGGCTTTCTTAAACTCTTGCCCTAAGTTTCTTATATCACAATTTATCAAATGTTTTAAGTTTATCCCTCTATAAATAATTTCTTGATAGCAAATAACTTGGTTGTGGGTAACAGGTAATGAAGAGGACATATACACATTCATCTGACTGCAAAGCTTATGTACATATAAAAAGTATTGGAGTTATGATAAAAACAGACAAAACAAAAATAACTTCAGGCTCAAAGCTATTTCATTATCAGTCATTGTTTAAATCCAAAGTGATAAACAGTTTGCAATTTGAACTGCATTTTGACAAAATGTTTAGTCTAAAAATGCACTGAAAATCACACATGCAGCTTATGTAAAGGTGGCAGGATGTTCCACAGATCAAATCCTATTTGTATATTACAAGTTCAATGGACTTTTAATTCTTTTATATTGTTTTGAAAACTGAAATCTTAGTAATAAAAATGTTCTTTAGCAACGCAAGGTAAATCTTCTGAATAACTTTCAGTATAGTTTACCTATACCTTAAGGAGTTTACTCAGCATTTTCTAACTAATTCGTATTTTTCCTTCATTTTGTTATTCAAGACAACACATCATTAAAACGACAATTTAATATGTGGACTAACATAAATAGCTCCTGAATCACAGCCTCTTTTTCTATCCTTGATTCATTTTATATAAGAGTTTTAAAATTATATGAATCATCAACTGGGAGTGGGTAAGAGATCTCATTAAAAACATTCTGGCCTTAATGTTAACTTGTGTTGCCAAGTAAGGAGAATTGGAATGATGCAAATGCACATTTTATGCTAATTTGCAGTGTTAAAAAAATTAATGTGGTTACGCTTATGTATGTGTTATTACACTGAGAATAAATGTAAGAGAGATGTGAAAGAGAACTGGGAGATTTGCTGACTGTGGGCAACTTGCAAGGACATCTGTGTGACTATTATTTCTTCCTATTTTGCAATGAGAGGATGATAATCCTACAAGCATCATTTCTATCATACTGGAAAGTTGACAATGTTCTTTTGAATACAGAATTTATCTTGTGATTTGAAATATTCCCAGGAGGTAAATATCATCCCCATTTTACAGGTAAGGAACCTTATCTCCAGAGGTGTCCATTGACTGACAAAGATAGCAAAGCTACTAATATCTGAGTAGGCATTTAAACACTAGTATTTTATGCAACCTCTCATAAAATAAATTGATTTCAGTGTCTTAAAACATAAACACATTAAAATTAGTTCATTAGAACTAACACACTATGGACACTTGTTCCTAGAATTAATATTTATATAAACTTCAGTCACCAAATCATAATCTTGAGATGGCAGTGGCCATTTTATGATTTATAGTCGAATTTTAAAACATTCCCTGATGAGGTATATTGAATAATATCTTTTTGACATGAGAACCATATACTTAAATTCATCTTTCAAAAAAAACACATTCTAGGGCTTCCCTGGTGGCGCAGTGGTTGAGAATCTGCCTGCTAATGCAGGGGACACGGGTTCGAGCCCTGGTCTGGGAGCATCCCACATGCCGCGGAGCAACTAGGCCCATGAGCCACAACTACTGAGCCTGCGCGTGTGGAGCCTGTGCTCCTCAACAAGAGAGGCCACGATAGTGAGAGGCCCACGCACTGCGATGAAGAGTGGCCGCCACTTGCCACAACTGGAGAAAGCCCTCGCACAGAAACAAAGACCCAACACAGCAAAAATTAATTAATTAATTAATAAACTCCTACCCCCAACATCTCCAAAGAAAAACAAAAACAAAACACAGTCTCCATGAACATTGTAGGCTTTAATTTACATATTACAGGTGAGATGTTAGCAATGGTTGAGGCCCACAAATGCCCCATATTACAGAGGGCCACACACCATGCCAGTTTTTCTCCCCTGCACCTATCACAGGATTCACCAAATTCAAGTTGGCTAACCATGAGTATTTGCTGGTGGAAACAGAAACATTTACATTTGGGAAAGCAACTATTTAAACTAGTGCACTTGAGTGGGAAAGACCTTCCTGCACTTGACTTTCCTCTGCCAGGAAATATGCTGTGGATTTCACACTCAGAAAGTCTAGTTGGTGGCTTGGCAAACTTGCCAATTTCTGACGTTCACCAGTAACAAGTCTTTTATTAGTGATCCCTTTAAAGTAAAAACTACCCACAGGAGGCCTGGCAAAAATCTCAAATACAGTCTTAATCTTCATTGCTTTTATAACTTCTAAATCATACGATTGCATGTTGATTTCAAAACAAAAGTCCTATTCAATGGCTTGCCTATTTTTTTTTCGTGGCACGTGGTAATGGCTACTCTGAAGTGTGTCCAGATATCAGTCTATGAAGTGTTTTGTCTACCTATTTAAAAACAAACCTTCGGTTATATAACAGTAATCTCTTTCAGTGAAATACTCCTCATATATCTGTTTTCTAAGTGGCAAGATCAGAGTCCCTTGGGCTCAGTAATAATAAGTAATTAATAAGTTACTTAATAAATAGTAAGGGACTTGAGGCTTTAATCACTGACAGGTAACACCTTCCTAAGTGTTATCTCTCATATGAAGTCTTTGTTTTCAAAGATAAATAGTCAATCTGTTCCCCTTAGCAAGCTATCAGTATTAACAATACAAATAGTGTATCCTTGCATCAAATGATGACACAGACACACCACCTCTGAACAACTTTTATCCTCTGCACCTGAAGCTCTCTGGCAGTCTTGGCAACAGAGATCAGCGGCAGCTATCATGGCAGCTCCCTGGATGATTAATGATGTCTATCTGGTGGGACCACAGTAACCTTGGCAACTATAACCTGCAATTCCTGCACTACCACTGTCGGATTTACTGTGGCAGGGGCCAAACAGGCCAAGGGTAAAATGAAGCAGGAAACTACACACCTGACACCTCTAAGGAGCCCACACTTTAATCAGAGCTGGCAGAAATTAATTCAAGAGGAATTCTGACACAGGCACCACGGCTCTCTTCTGCTTTTATCCTTGAATCCAAGAATCCTGAGACTTAATTGGCATCAGAGAACTGGGGGAGGGGGGAGATTAGTTTTATTTAAGTGCAGTATTAAGGTATATTTTGCTTAGGTGGAAAATGGATCATTTTGATTTTTCAGTGTCTACCAATACCCTTCAATGTTTAGAAAACCTAAGGGGACAAACATTTAATTAGCCAAGGTACCCTTTAAATTTAATTTGGTTCCCCATTATTCATACTACCTTCCCAGTGTTACTATTTGCTCATTCAAGTTACAAACCCTGAGCCCAACGGAGATTTAATTCAATACATCAAACACTGAGAGCTTTCTAAAGGTCAAGCCTTATACTAAACCCTGGGGATACCAAAAAAAAAAAAAATGTTTTTGTAATGCATGTATACCAGCATTTATAGCATAATTAAAAGAAAAAGAAAACTAATCTACTAATAATTGTCAAGTATACTAGTGGTTCTATCTGAATGGTGAGATCATGAATAATTTCTATCCCCACTTACTTTTCTCTTTTTCTGAATTGTCTAAACCTTTTTTTTTTTTCTTGGCCACGAGGCATGTGGGATCTTAGTTCCCCAACCAGGGATTGAACCTGAGTCCCCTGCAGTGGAAGCGCAGAGGCTTAACCGCTGGACTGCCAGGGAAGTCCCCTAAACCTTTTTAATATAAGCATGTGTTACCCTTGTAACTATTAAAAACCAAAATCAAAAGTGAAGGCTCCTTCTATGAGAAAGGGAAACAAGGACAGCTTCACTGTATATTTGTTATGTTTCAGAAATCAATTTTTACCTTAATAGAAATTAAGTTTTCCTCTTAAATATTCCCAATAATTATTATCAAAGAGTACCTGCAGAATCTGAGATCCTATCCGACAGCAAAGGAATTGTGACCTGACCAATTGAATTAAGCACTCAAAATTTATTTGTCTCAGGTAAGGAGTCACTAGGCCATAAAAAGAGTCCTTGGCTTTAAAAATACTACTTATAATGTCAGATAATTTAGTGGCTCCAAAGGACTCTAGGGAAACACCACTTGTTAACCAGAAATAAAGAGTTTTTATTTAAAAAAGTAAAAAAAATGAATCACTGGGACCTATGTATTTGTTTTTGTTTGTTAGTTTTGTTTTGTTTCAGTAGACACAAGTGAAAAATGAGTTTCTGTACCGTGGTTTGGCTACTTAAGCTTATGCTAGAAGTCTGGGTAAATATATAATACTCAAAGAAATAAACTGAAAACCACAAAACAAATATTTATACGGAATGCTTAACCACAGTACCAGCAATGAAATTCCTCTCTAATGAGCCCAGATGAGTAGCTGCAAACTCTAGCTGGCAAGTCACTTTTAAGGTTATGTTTTTCAGGAACATCTGTATAAGCTACTCATAAATTTCAATCATAATTGACCATTTCAAAAGTTACTGAAATTTCTGTCCGTTAACCAGCTCCTAATTGTTCTGAAAATCATGTTCTCCACTCTCAAACTGATAATAAAAGTGCAACCTCAGTTTTGGAGGAGGAGCAAAGGGGGAGGACAGAGTATCTACATAAGCTAAGAAAACTATGCGCTGTCTCTTTTAACCTCCAACCTATGGCCCTTTACTTTTTTCTTTACTTACACTTTCCATCTGTCAACAAGTGCTTGTAATTTTATTACACTGTCCTGTAGTTTATGCAGAGTTGGTATTATTTTACAGAGTTCTGTTAATGGACTGGATAAATGGTAATGCTATTTAAACTAGTCTCCTGCTCCAACAAACACAGCTGCAACTGTACTACTGTTTCTGAGCAAACATCTTGACCTGAACGTGGAGCGCTCTCTCAACCCGTCCAAAGAGAAATTGGAGCAGACAGCAAAGGAAAAGCATATTTGGCCGCTAGCAGCAACCAACCGTGTCGAATCATAATTCATATGCAGTGTACCCTCTTTCTCTTTTATAGGGCATTTAGAGTTTTTTTTGAAAAGCATGTGTGCTTCCTTCACCTGGCATCTCATTTTCAGCCAAGAGTCAAATGGCGATTATTCATTACAGAAGCACAAAGAAAATCTGTATAATGTCCAGTTTGCTTAGATTTAATCTAAGCAAACAATGATAAAAGTCAAACATCAGTGTATGAACTATATAGTAAAACAAGTAAACTTTTTCATTGATTATGTATCAGGAAACAATAGTATTAAGTAAGGGCAAAAGATAAAATAAGTTAGGAAAAGAGCTAGAGGTACAAATTAGAATTATGCATCAATTTATAAAGAGAAAATAAATCTAAATTTGTTTCTTTCATGAATTCTAGATGTGTATGGCTCTACTGAATTATACAGTAGGGCAACTGTAGATCATTTGATATGCAAATACAACCACCAGTAGACTTTTCCCTGTCACAACATATTGTCCTGTTGTTTGTCCAAAACCCTGTATCTTTTGTTTGGTCACTTATCCTTCTTGTGAAAGAAAAGTTCATTTTTAAATGAACATTTTAAAGGACATTTTTGTATGTAGATTTGTGCATATTTTTCCATCTGTTAGAACAGTTGTTTCCGGTTAGCTACTAGGCACCTGTATCATATGAAGAATACTTGAACTTGCATCCTTCCTCTTGGAAATTAAACTAGACAGGCAGCTAGCTTCACAAGCTTTTGTTCCTTTATTTATTAAATACTCTTAATGGTGGTTGTTTAATCAATTAGTGATCAACATCATAAAAAACTGGTCACATGTAGCTTATAACTTTCCTCTTAAGAGAAAGATCATTGCTAACAATCCACTAGGTCTAATTCAGGTGACAGAACAGTGCCTCAACTCAAAAGAAGATTCCTTTTTCCTGATGCAGAAAAAAATTACACCTCTACGTTTCCATGTGTATCCAGTGTCTATGCCAGATGTCAAGTCACAATCAGTATTGAACATTAAGCCATCAAGCTCTAACTTGAGGAAATCAAAGCCTTCAAGTCCCTCTTGGCAACTAGTCCCACATCAGAAACAAAATTTTACCTTCCTTTACTCCACAGGGGAAATCCTTTGAGCCAAACAGGCACAACATGACTCTGAACACATTTTCTAGCTGCCTATCGCCCCACTTGTTACCATGCTTTTAATTAACTAGAAAATGTTGCCTTATAGTTTTATGGGTTCTGTTTCTTTAACTCACATAAGGATTCCGAGTCATCTTCTTTCATACAGCAGCTTCATAGAGTTATAAAATCATAACAAAACATAAGGGAAGGGCTTCCCTGGTGGCGCAGTGGTTGAGAGTCCGCCTGCCGATGCAGGGGACACGGGTTCGTGCCCTGGTCCGGGAGGATCCCACACGCCGCGGAGCGGCTGGGCCCGTGAGCCATGGCCGCTGGGCCTGCGCGTCCGGAGCCTGTGCTCCGCAACGGGAGAGGCCACAGCAGTGAGAGGCCCGCGTACAGCAAAAAACATAAATAAATTAAAAAATAAGGGAAAATCCCTTGGTCGATTACATGACATTGTCAAAGGAGGCAAAATATTAAACAAAACATAATTTGCTGATAAGTGATTCTGCACTAGATTATATACCACCTGAATCCCTCTAAGAAAATTAATCCAAGTACTTCCAGACTAAAAATCAAACATTCTAGTTTCTCAGAGACAGTGTTAAAGTTACTTCCTATATTTTCCTCTCTTCAGCTTAATAATTTTAATTCTAGCTATAACAGTCATTCCATTTAAATTATATTTTCACAGCTACATAGGAAGCAGACAATTTTCTAGACAACGTGGATTGTTTTTATATGCACATTGTTAGCAAAGTAGTAAGTTAATAGCACTCAATATATACTAGCTTTGAAATCAATTCTTCAAAATCCCCTCAATCAAAAAAGTTAAAGCAGAAAGTAGAATCTATTAAAACCATCTCTGTAGCCCTTCTTGCAAACTAAGCACAAATAATTAAATACAAGTATCAATTTATATTCATACATATAATTTTCATAACAGCCTACATCTAGTTTCCTTGGTAAAAGTAGTCCTTAGAGAATTCTTGTTAAAAAGGCGGTCTCAAGGTTTCTTTATTTGATTCTTTTAAATTTACTTAAATTGGGCCAATTAACCAGCAGGGAACACAACGCAGAGGAGAAATACTGCTAGGTGACTTTGGCTATCCTTAGAGGAACAGAATTAGGAAAGTCAGACTCTAGAGAGAAGACCTGGTATGTAGCTGGCTCCACCTTCACCTGCTGGGAAAATTCTCTCTATAGTCAGCTAAGGTGTCAGGACGACCTAACACAGATCCTAACTGAGATACAAAGTGGGGTACGGGCTGTGGGAAGAGGGCCTTCCTACTTCTGGAATTCATAACAACAATATTGAACTAGTAGGCTACCAAGACTTTGAAGCCGTGGCTACAAAGTCAAGTTCAGAAAAAGCAATCTCTTCACTTACCCCACAAGCATGACCATATGGGACTTTCCCCACCATCCAGGTGGGAGCCAGGCTGAGCAATTTATTCTATATATCCCAATGATTTTTCACAACATCCACAAACATTAATAATCATTGCTATTTATTTTTCCAACACTTTGTAGCTTATCTCCCATCTGCACAAAATCATTCATATGGCTGAAAATCTAATTTTAAAAGCTTTCAAAAGTATATTTTCACTATGCACATTAGGTCAGTGAACAAGCATTCCACGGAAGAAACACCAATTCTGCCTAAGACTCACATTACGCTCCTTCCAAAGAAGTACTTCTGTTAACAGTCAATGACGTATTAGATATGAACCCCTTACAGTCGTACATATTGCACAGTTTGGAATTCTGGCTTTAAAAGGAACAATACCTTATCATACCTTATAATATTGCCAGACTAATAAACACTATGTGAATACAGAAACAATATCAAAAAAGCTGACATTAAAAACCCCAACTTTACAAGAAAACACTGCCAACTTCCTCTGAAGAGGAAGTGCAGTGGCAATCTTTCCCTTCAGAACTTAATCAAAAGTTTCCATAAAGAAGTTAGGTAAATCTCCCCATCAGGACCAAAAAAGAATAATACAATTACAATAACATATACACGAATCAGTAAACGCTAACCAAATAAAAGAACTGGAACCACTGGAAAACCAATAATAAATTTCCAAGGAAGAAAAGAGAGAGAAAAGAAGAAAAGAAAGAAAGGCAAACTTTTAATCCATTAATCTACAGATGAATAGATGAATAGATTCCAGGAAAGCACAAGGAAACAGATCCGAGGTACTACCCAAAGCAACAATAACTATTTCTGTCTACTTACAGTCTGTACAGCTTCGAAGTCCCAAGAAACAGCAACTCAGGAAACAGCTGAAGGTGATTTCTGTTTAAACGCCTTTTGAGAAAAACAAAAACAAAGCATATGTTACATAGAAAGTACCCAACAATAAGACTGTGATTGGGTAGTGTCATGCCTCATCCTGTATTTCAGGAAAGAATGAAACGACATTCAAGAGAATTCAAGCATTGAAAATCAGAAGTTGGTTAGACCTTTTGTTATATGACTCTTTAAAGCAATTTTCCATTGTGCTTACTCAGATGATGATTACTGGGGCCTAAACTCTAAATTCACATCCCTGCAACATCAGTCAACCATCACAGATGCAATGAAACAGGATTTCTGGATTCAGACTCTGGTGTCTAGGTTAGGCAAGTTCAACACATAGCAGAAATACCATATTAAATGGTGCCCTAAAATAATTCATAAGTTGTCCCAAATGACCTAAATTTTCAGCCAAGGTACTGAGGAGAGGTGGAAATTTCATTTTTTTTAGCTTTTCATTTAGTTTCAGAAAACTGTATAAAAAAGTGTCAGCATGCTTTCTACCTCTAGGCAAAATCACAAGAAAACCTCAATCCACAGTTCTTGACTCTTAACTGAATAAGGCTGAGTTATAACTAACAGTGAAGGCAAAAATGTTTAAGTAATGTATTCTTAATGTTTAACTGATATTGGGATGTTTTAAATATTTTAGAAAAGAATTTGATTGCAACTCTAACTCAGTTTAAGCCCTGGTACTACATAACTAAGCTCTTTTGGACTATGCACACTAACTAAAGAGTGGCAAAATCTAGCCCTCATGTACTCATATCCCAATCTCATTCGTTTTAAGTGTACAATTTAACATTTCAGTAAAAAGAAATATCTATCTTCTCTACTTTTCCCAAATTTAAATAAAATGATGACAAGCTGATGTAAAATGCACACTTAAATGATTTATAAGCTGCTATAGCTCTAGAGGAGAGTAAGGACGTCCAGAAACTAACATCACCCTGAAGAAACTTGAGGTGTTTCTTGTGGTAAAGATAAATGTTAAGGTGGCAGGAAAAGAGGGCATATCAATCTTGCCCTCTTTTAAATATGATGACATATTTAAACGGTCTCAGATGGGAGCAGAATTACAGTTATTTAGTCTCTAGAGGGCAGGAATAGCACTAGTCATTATAACTCTAGAAAGTAGATCATAAGGAAGACCTTTCTAAGTATAAAAGATATTAAGAAATGGGATGATCGGCTTTAGGAAGCTCTCAACTCCTTACTCCACATATATTCAAGCAGAAGCTATGCCCTTTTTTCCCTGCAACGGATGTAATAAAAAGAAATTCTGCATTAAGTGAAAAGTTGGACAAGGTGAACTTCAGAACTTCTTCCAAGTCTACAATGCCATGAGGCAATGATAGCTATGCTTACCATCTTTTGCTACATAACTCATATTATTAAGAAGTTAGTCATCAACAGAAATACTCTCAGCACTTAATAAAATGTATGCTCATAAAAATGTATGCTGAGACAGAGAGAAAATAGTAAAATCAGTAGTGAAAGGGTGGACTTACTTTTCACCTACACTAATTTTGATGAATAAAGCACATAACAAGGTTAAATGTAAAGTGAAACCAAAAGATTTTATTTTTTTTCTTTGCCAGACATGGTACTGAGGAAAGAGTACTTCCAGAGTCTACTATTAAACATTTTCAAAAAAATATACCTTAACGATGACCTTGTTATATTGTGCCTGAAAAAATACATTACAAGTATTCACAACAAGGCTAGTGAGAATTTGTCTAGGGAAGACTCCTCATTGTCCAAAGAGGCAATTGCAACTTTTTATTTTTTTTGTGTTTTTTGCTTTTTTTTGCAGTACGCGGCCCTCATCACTGTTGTGGCCTCTCCCGCTGCGGAGCACAGGCTCCGGACGCGAAGGCTCAGCGGCCAAGGCTCATGGGCCCAGGCGCTCCGCGGCATGTGGGATCTTCCCGGACCGGGGCACGAACCCGTGTCCCCTGCATCGGCAGGCGGACTCTCAACCACCGCGCCACTAGGGAAGCCCTGCAATTCTTGAAATGACAGAGATGTGCTTTCATAATCTGATCCAAACCACTGGACTAACAAACATTGTCCATGATTCTCCAGCCAAAACAAGCACACTCCTTCAGGTCCCCAGGCCCTGCAGAGGCAACTCTCTGAACGGAGCTTTCCCTTTTCTCCAAATGGTACTTTCTTACATCCTCTGTGTAATTCCCCTGATTCTCCTAAAGTTGATTCCTCCCTTGCCTGTGTCTCCATATGCCCATAGTATTTGATAAATAAGAGTCCCTCACACTATATTATATTTATTCACATACTGGTCTGATTCCCACTACACTGTAAGCTCTTCAATTGTAAAGGCCATATCTGTGTATTTCCTTCCTTCTTCCCGGGCACTTATTAGGTCCTTAGGAAAAACTGCTCTTTGCATTTTGATATAATTCAGCAAAATCCTAGCATGTGCATTTTATGTTCAGGCAACTTTCTCCAGTCATGCTCCCTAAAGTACCCACCTTAGGTTTTATGCCACCCTCCAGATAACCTAAGACCCGCCACCAAACCTGCTTTCATGTGCTCTCTACAGCAAATGCCTCCTTTCCTTTCCTTCAACCTCCCCCAGCCATGCCATTCTCAATATCGTCTAGAAATTGGAAGGAATTCAATATGTTGAAAAAATTCAGATATCCAAGTGACTGAGGGTTGCTACTAGATTTCTTGTTAATGGGTCTACATTGGTATCATTTTGGATATTGTAAGAAAGTAGACAATTCAGATAGGGTGCAAGCAGTGTCTTTTCTCAATTTTTTTTCAAATTCTTAGTGGTTCTTAATTCATTCCCAAAGTAATAGCTAACATATATTAAGCTTACTAGGTGATAGTCACTGTTCTGAGAAGTTTACATGAATTATCACATTCATTCTACACCATGAGTAGGTGCTACTGTCACTGCTGTTTTGGATGAAGGCACACAGCTCATAGAAAATAGAGCTAGAACTTGAATTCAGGTGGGCTGACTCCAGAACATACCCTCTGAATCACTCCTTTCAAAGAGACACAGTCTAAACGTTCCTCAAAATAATTCAAAATAATGTAATCCTCAACTTTCCTTTTCACCAATCTTTTTTTGGGAAAAATGCAGTTTTACATAGCCCACTTCCTACATATCTAGGAATGAATCACTTAAAAATAAAACACCAAGTTTTATTTAAAAAAAAAAACTAGCTGTATAGCAGTTCACTATTTTAATGATCTATTTAAAATACCTAAAGTTGAGAGCAAAACAAAAATATGTATAAAATATTTTTCTCAGAATTCAAGTAATTTATCACTATTTCATGAAAATTATTATGAATGATCTTAAAGTGTCTAAGCCTACCATGCGTATAAGACACAGTAGTATCATACAAAAAAAAGGCAGATAATAGGTGATGTGGTAACATACATAGAAAAATAGTATGATTCCACTTTTTTTCTTTAAAAGAGTATCAATAAAGATGAAAAAAAAGAATAGAATAGAGGTTACTAAGGGCTGGTGGGAGGGAAAATGGGGTTGTTCCTGTTTGATGGTTACAGAGTTTTTGTTGAGGATGATGAAAAAGTTTTGGTTATAGACAGTGGTGACGGCTACACAACACTGTGACTGTATTTAATGCCACTGAACTGCATATTTATAAACGGTTAAAATAAATATGATTTATGTATATTTTATCACAATAAAAAAAAAAAGAGGAATAACTGAGCTGAAATTTCAAAAAAAAAAAAGAATCAGG
>RJWK010024980.1:0-27997 GCA_004363435.1 Platanista minor | reverse complement strand
GGGAGCGAGACGACCCGGAGGCGGGGAAGTGCACTGTCACCCTCGCTGCCGCGGCCCCGCATCCCACCCCAGCTGGCGGTCAGGGCTTGCACCGCGCGGGGGCGGGGCAGCGCTGCCCGGGAGCCCGGTGACCTATTTCGTTCCTGAGGTGCCCCTGCGGAGTCCCGGTCTCCAGCGGCCCGCTTCTCCACGCCTTTCCCTAAACTGCTACCTCCATGGTCAAAAGAATTGCTTAGGGTGGTTTTCCAGCATCAGCAGCGGGGATGGACGCCGGGCGAGCAGGTTAAGGAAGCAGATCTTTGAAGCACGAAAATGCTCAGCCAGCTGTTTCAGAATTGCCATTGACCACATTGCATCCTGATCCCCAAGAGGCCCCCTTCCGTAGGTGTGTCCTGGACTTGGTTTTCTAATTACTTATTCCCCGGTTTTCTAATTACTTATTCAAACATTGGCTTGACTGGATTTATAGGGTGCTGCTATGTGAATCATCCATTATCATCATCAAATTGCACTTATTAAGTGCTCCTTGAGCTGTGTTTTCAAATGGAAATCATTTACTGAGTTCCTACAGAAGCAGAGTGCCAAAACCCAATTCATTGAGGGACTGAAGTGGCAGTGCTAATTTATGTTTTCATTTTAACGCATCAATAGTTTCTAAGATTAAAAACCTGATCACTGTCTGCTTTTACGAGCCTGTCTCCTCTGGATACAAAAACCAGAGCACCTAGATCTTAAGTTTAAAGATGGGAGAAGGAAAAGTCGTGATCTTCTGGTCTTTTCCCATCAGCAGTGAAGGTTTTCTCTACTGCCTTTCTCCACAGTGAGGGAGGGGCTCCTGTATGAACAAGGACGGTCTGCAGAGCACAGGACCCTAGAACTAACTCCTTCCTACAGGGGCATCATCCTCTGGCTGGCCGGTCTTCCCCTGGGGCTCACTGTCATTCGTCACTCCAGCCCTGCAGGCTCATCCACCCCTGACACCCCGTCCATCCTCCTCCTCCCTTCTCCCATCAATCAGCCCCTGACTCTGCAAGATCACCCCAGCTCTCTCTGCACGCCAGGTCGCAACTCCGAATCAGCAGTTCCGGGATGGGGCCCAGATTCTGCAGCCCTCTCTCCTAGTTTGCAGCCCTCTCTCCTAGTGATTCCGATGCTGCTGGTCCACGGACCACACTTTGAGAAGCAAGGTTCTATGGAGCTGTAAAAATCGCTTGTACCTCATGGAGAGGCATCGGACACCGTGACTGCCAAAGAACCATGCTAAGGGCTGGGCATACAAACTCAGTAAGAGGTGCTGTCTCTCCTCACAGGCATGTACAGTCTGGTGGTGACAGACACATAAAAAAGCAACAGTAATACCAGGCAGCAAATGCTGTAATGAAGAGATGTACATCTTCCTCTCACAATTTCTGTGATGATTCAAAGCAGTTTTAGAATAAAGCGATGAAAACCCGTCATTAAACAAACACATAGGGCTTCCCTGGTGGTGCAGTGATTAAGAATCTGCCTGCCAATGCAAGGGACATGGGTTTGAGCCCTGGCCCGGGAAGATCCCACGTGCCACAGAGCAACAAAGCCCGTGCGCCACAACTACTGAGCCTGCGCTCTAGAGCCCGCGAGCCACAACGACTGAGCCCACGTGCCACAACTACTGAAGGCTGCAGGCCTGGAGCCCGTGCTCTGCAACGAGAGAAGCCACAACAATGAGAAGCCCGCGCACTGCAACAAAGAGTAGCCCTCGCCCGCCGCAACTAGAGAAAGCCCATGTGCAGCAACGAAGACCCAACACAGCCAAAAATAAATTAATTAATTTTTTAAAAATACACATAGGCTTTTCAGGATGACACAGTTCAAACCACCTGCCAAAATTTTAGGAGCCTCACATCAGCAGAGCAGTTTAGGGAAAGTGAATGACAGCGCCAACCAGACATCATTGTTGTCAATAACACGGAGATGGGCCCTGACCTACAGAGCTTACAGTAGTGGGATTTCTTCCCTCTTTAATGTGTTTGGGAAACAAGAAAGAAGAACGGAGGCTTGCAAAGAGAAAGGGTAATAGGTGGATGGCAGAGATATGTAGGTTTTTGCAGTTTTGAGACCCGGGAAGAGTTAAAGGAAGAGACTGAGAAAACTCACTGTGGGGCTTGGATGCGGTTAAATGGCAGGAACCTGGGAGCCAGGGGCCAGGGCAGCTCCTGCGATTGCCAAGGTCAGCCATGCATTCACAGTCCTGCTGTTACCCCTTCCCCTTGAATGACTGCTTGTGACAAAAAGAAAGATTTAAACTTTACTCCAAATTTCAATGTTTATCGGTATATCTGTTAGGACTTCCCAGTTTCTGGGAAGTCTTTTTGAGCTCTCATCGGATTAGTCCAGATATTATTGATCGGTTGGATGGGGCAGCCCTCCCAACTTCAGTCCGCAAATTATGATGTGTTTTGACTTTTGGAGTCAAACAGACCTGGGTTCACATCCCAGCTCTACCACAAAATGACGTGTACTCATGGGAAGTTCTAGAATCCCATTAGCCTCACTATTTCAGTGATCCACTGAACAAATATTTCTTGACAGCCGAGTATGTGCCACACACTGTGTTGGAGGGAAAAGTCAGAGCAAGGCTGCGTCTGCTCTCATGGGGCTTACCATGTGCCGGGGAAGAGGTTCATCACACAAACAGCCACCTAACTGTAACTGCAGTGACTCATCGAGGAGATCCCACGGGGTTAATCAGAAAGAAATAGTAAATATCATAGGACTATTCAGTAACGGAATACTACAGAGTTAATCAATAAAGGAATATGTTAGGGTGCCATGAGACCAGGACAACCTGGCCCCATTAGCCTTGGAGGACAAGAGAAGCCACATTGAGGAAGTGATACCTGAGGAAGGTCACAGCCAAGAGGATGATGGGAGCGGGGGAGGAAGAGCACTCCAGGTGGAGAGCAGCACGTACAAAGGGCCTGAGGTCACAGAATGTTTGATGCATGCAAGCAAGGGAGAGAAGGTCAGGGCAGCCTGTTGACCAGAGCTGGAGGAACAGAAGGGTGCTGCTCGAGGGCCTGAGGGATTTCAGGAACAGGAAAATAAAACCCATGCTCCGGTGCTGCTGTCAGAATTAAATGAGTTAAGATACCTAATGCGTCCTAAGTGCTTAGAGCACAAAAAACTAATAGCTATTATGAGGGGGGCGCTTAATAATTTACACACTGTAGTTGGAAGCCCTTATTTTGGATCACATCAACATTTCTCCTGCCAGCGTTTCTCCCTAAAGAATCTCAGAAGATAGTGTCAGCTACCTAGTTTCTCAGGCTTCAAACCTAGGAGGCATCCTTGATTCCTTGCCTTTTCTCCCAGCTCACAGTTAATCCATCAGCAGGTCCTACAGCTCTCCCTCCCACATCTTCAACCTCTCCACCTCCCCCATGTCCACCGCTGCCACCCTAGGATCCATCGCAGTCTTGGGGAGAGTTCCCTGGGAGACTGTCTAAGCTGAGCACTTGCATGGAGGAAGGTTATTGGAATCAGCTGCTAGGAGGGGGCAAGTAAGCAGGGTTGGGCAGAGGGCGAAGAACGTTAGTGGGAACAGAAGCCCCTGCCGATCCCGTGGGGTGCTCTGGGATGGCCCTGAGCGGAAGATCAAGTCCACTCCTCATGGACCAGTCACTGGAGGGAGGCTGCCCTGGGCGAGGCAGCTCCCCGAGAGGACTCAGCTGTGAGTCCCCCAGCTAGAAGGATTGACCCCGCAGGGCTGTGTCTGCTTCCTCTAGAAGCTGATTTCCCAGGAGAGCTGGAAAGTTGTCTTGCTTACCATGGTGTCCCAAAGAGTAGGTCTTAATAAATACTTCTTTACTGGAAGCCAATTATTAGATTATAATTCAGCCAGTTATTTTGAGATGTGAGATTAGATGGGAGTGGATATGAAATTCTCACAGGATTGCTGGTGAGATTTTTTTTTTTTTTTTTTTTTTTTTTCGGGACGCGGGCCTCTCCCTGCCGTGGCCTCTCCCGTGGCGGAGCACAGGGCTCCGGACGCGCAGGCTCAGCGGCCATGGCTCACGGGCCCAGCCGCTCCGCGGCACGTGGGATCTTCCCGAACCGGGGCACGAACCCGCGTCCCCTGCATCGGCAGGCGGACTCTCAACCACTGCGCCACCAGGGAAGCCCTGTTGATTTTTCAAAAAGGTTTTAGGACCATAAATGTCATGTTTATAGGGACATAAAACAGTGGTCTCAGCGGTGGGTTCCCACCTCACAGATTCTGATTTTGTTCAACTGGGGTGTGGGCTGAGCACTGGGATTTAGAAAATCTCCCAGATGTTTCTGTGCGTGGCCAAGGTTCAGAACCAGTGCTACAGAGGTGAGAAGGGCACGAAAATGGCACTGAACTCAGCGGAGACCATCTGGGAAATCCCGTGCACTGGGCAGTATCCCGCCTCAGTCTGACCGAACGTGGACGCAGATTCTGAAGCCAGCTGTGTCCACAGGGCCGGGAAGTCGCAGCGCACGGACATCGGAGGTGAACTTGATCTTCATGGAATTTAGCAATTTGCCAACCACTGGGAGCAAAGTTCCCTGGTTTAAGTGACATGGTGTCTGCTTTTATTTATCATGAAGATAGTTAAAAAATTTCCAAATAAGATCAGCTGCACCTGTTTCTATAAATGCGACTGTGTCCTAGTTTTCTTAAAGCTGAGATTCTCTTCGTTCCCCCTTTTCGGAGTCATAACTGCTACAAATTCAGAATGTTCACACACACAAACAAGTTGTACAAGGCCGTCTTAGTGGGGGTAATCGATTCCACTTGCCTCTCTTGCCTTTTAGGTTTTAGGTGTATGTTACTGCCTTTTGGGCTCACGTTAGTACTTCAAGGAGAAAGCATTTCTGCAAAACAAAAGTTATCTTCGTTAGCACTAGTGATTCTCTTTTTCACTGTGGTAAAAATACATAACGTAAAAGGTACTATTTAAATAATTCTTAAGTGTGCAGTTCACTGGCATTATGCCCATTTCCACTGTTGTGCAACTGTCACCACCATCCATCTCCAGGATCTTTTCATCTTGCAGAGCAGAAACCCTGTTCCCATCAAATAGCAACTCCCCATTTGCCCTCCCCCAGCCCCTGGGGACCACCAGCCTACTTTCTGTCTCCATTAATTTGACTGCTCTTGGTACCTCAAGTGGAATCATGCAGTATTTGTCTTTTTATGATTGGCTTATTCCACGTAGCATGATGTCCTCAAGATTCATCCATGCTATAGAATGTGTCTGAATTTCCTTCCTTTTCAGTGGCTGAATCACAGTCGCTTGTATACAGACGCCCCTTTTTATTTATCCATTCATACGTCAGTGGACACTTGGGCTGCTTCCACCTTTTGGCTGTTATAGATACTGCCGCTGGTTTGGGTGCACAGATGAGATCAGCAATTCTTGAGTGAGTTGTGTGAGACGTGAAGACACAACCCACAACCGAGGCTGCCCGGGAGACGTGGAATCAGCATTTTCAGTGGGTACAACTTCACACCCCTGTTGAAAATATCTGGTTACCTTCTGCTGGACTGTGTTTTGGAGATTTTCTTTCTTGGCATAAGCAGGTGAATGTTAACTCTGGGCGACTTCAGAGAGTCATCTGCAACCAGAAAGTAGTTCTAGTGGAGTCTTATAAGATCGGTTCCTCAGGAAGCATCGGATAATCCTCACTGATTTAACCAATGACTGAGCGATGGGGGAACTGCTCAGTGCCTGAAATGTTCTTTTCAATGTTAGTTCCTCGAACACCAGGGGACCTATATTTTTCTGTAAGTTTCCCAGGTTGTAGAGTCTGCAAAGCTGCATAAGATATAAACCTATTTTAAGAAGCCTAAAATCCGAGTTGAGACCACTTCTCTTTGTGCTCGAAATGTTCTCTGTGCACGAAGCAGGCTGCAACAACAGCAATAGGAAGCAAAAACTAGATGGACAGTTATGCCTGAGATATTTAAGAATGGTAAGATCAGGGAAGAACGGAAAAGGCTCCACCATGAGACCAACACCCTGAACAAAGGAAGGAAGATAAGTGAGTAGAAGGAGAAAAGATGTGCAGGCTGACTTTTATGGGTCAGCCAAAAAATGGGGAAGACAGGCCCATAATTCATTACCTATAATTCCGATGTCCAAAAACCAAGAGGGTGTGTGGGGTTTTTTTTTTGTTGTCTTTTATATTTAGAGGCAAAACCTGACCTAAAACAATGAAATGTGAGGCAAATTAGGATCTTAATTCATTACAGCTTAGGATCTTAATTCATACCCTTTGCTACAGAAATGTTAATGAGTTTAATTAGGAGGTGCTGTCCTAGACCCCAGGGCTGTTACATAAAGTATGATATCTGTACCATATTACCTTCCTGAAATCTGAACATTTCTGAAATGTGAAACCCATCCGGCCTCGAAGGTTTTGAATAAGAGATTGTGGATCCACTCAGCACACCCAAGAGGCGGAGAAAAAGAGCTACAAAAATGACAAGCAAAGGAGCAGCCCTGACTGCTCTGGGCATGCCGTTTTATCTGTGTGGTTCTCTCTTTGGGAGATGCAGTAACCTAGCGATAATTAGACACACTTCTGCACTTGTTTTCTGGATGAAAAGGCTTCACATGTGTGTTATTTTCCCGTGGCACTGAGTTCTAAGCAAAAATGCTGGGTTAAGTGAGTGATAAAAGAAACAGAGCTGGTCCAGGAGTTCTTCTGTGTGTGGCCAACAGGAGCAAACTGTGGTCCTCCCACCCTCCCACACCCCACGTGTGTGTGTTTTGTGTGTGTGTGTGTGCACGCGGTGTGTGGTATGTATTGCGTGTGTGTTGTGTCGCGTGTGTGTCTGTGCACGTGGTGTGTGGTATGTGTTGTGTGTGTTGTGTCGCGTGTGTGTGTGTGTGTGTGTATTGAGATGTGTGTGCTTAACACCCCTCTTGGACCAGCCCCACACGATCTGGTAAGTTCCTGCTACACTGGCCTCACGGGTACCTGGGGTCCTGCGAACTGGCTCCGTGGCAGGCCGGGGTTTTCTGTGCCCTTCTGACACTGGGCAAAGCCGCTGCTAGGAAAAGCCTTGAATTGCCCCAGAGGAGTTCAAGCCCTTCAGTTCAATGTCGAGGTGCTTTATTCTGACCTGGAGCCCATTAATTAATTCCGCCGGGAAGCCAGGATCCCCTTGAGTGTCAGGGTTCCTGTAGCTGTGTCCTGAGTGGGAAGACCATGGGAGGCCATGGAGAGACTGGGGGTCTTGCCAGCCCTGAGGAGGGCTGCGCTGTGGGATGATCTGGGTGGTCTTGGATTCGCTGTGATTCAATCCCACCATGGAATTTACATTTCCCTACAAGCGGGGCTGACGTCATGGTCAGTGCTGCACGTGATAATGGGAGGTGACAGGACTCAGAGACTCCGGGGCTGGCGGATTCACTTCTCCACCCGAGGCACATCCACACCAAGTACGGACAAAACCTTGGCCCCAGAATTAAAGTATGAATATTAAGGACAAAAGTGAGGATACAAGCATAATATGGATTTTAAGCATTGCTAGCAAATTCTTTCATCAGAAAGACAATGTGTGAAATAGTTGGAAATAGCGTTTTCTTGCATCATGGCATCTGTGAACCTCCAGCTCTTAAAACAGGGTCAGCTCTATGGCTTTAACAAAACTCAGATATGCAGAGGCCAGAAAAGTAGGAATCTTGGTCAGTAAAAATGCCAGAGGCAGTCGCTAAAACACATTTCTTGAAGCAGCTGGATTGTAGCTGATTTTGTGTTTATTAATATAGTCCCGTTTTCCATTTACTGTTGGTTGCATAAAGCATTAAGGCTTCTTTTCTCATGACGCCTCCAAGCTCATTTTCCAAAGACAGTTCTAAAAGCCTTGTTCCAAAATGTATAGGGGAAGATGCCCACCAGGTGTTTATTCTGTAGAGAACAGTGCTCCTTCAGACACATATGCGGCAGGTTCCACTGGACTCGGGAAGGGTACGCTAAGCACCTAGAGTGAGGGATGCCTTGCAGGGGCTCCCTGTCCTCTCACAGCGCATCACCCGTCTCGGGGGGAGGGAGACGGGGACATACAGCAGATAAGTAAACTGCAGCTTGTGCCATGGAGGAACTGTGTCAGGAGGGACAGTCTGCAGAGCAGAGCTTGCTAACGGCAGTCCTACCCCCTATCTGCGTCCGATGCTGCACACTCACCCTGTCCCAGTGAGAGCGATGAGCCTCAACAGGCGTACAGGCCTGGAGTTGGCAGGTGCCGCTCAGCAGGCGGCCAGAGCCTGGTGGCCACTGCAGCTCTGGGGGTGCAGGCATCCCAGGCCTGGGCCCCAGGAGCAGGCGCCCAGTGCTCCCGACCCAGGCCCCATCATCTCCAGCATGACTCGGCCACGCGGATGCTCCACAAACCAGCATCCTTCCTCCTCACAGCCCTGATTTACTGCTCCCCTTCTCTGTGTTCTGTCCCCGTGCCACCCTCTCAGTCCCTCCACACCTCTTGAGATCCTACCTTATAAGATTCTAGCTCTCTGAGAGCCTCTGCTCAGCTGGGTCAGTCGTCATCCTGTACAGAGGGTCGTCTCGAGCGGAGCTTTGGGGCGTCAGGCTAATCCCTGGGCAACTGCCTGATTCTCTGACTCTGGAGCCCCTGCTACCCCCTTTCTGCAAATTGGAAAAAGACTCCCCTTCAAGGCAGGTGGTTATAAGACAGCCTTGTCTCCAGGAGGACAAAATGGAAAAGGAGCCCTTTCCTAGGCTCTTGAGCCCATGGCCAGCACCTGCTTTCTCCAATGGAGCATGGGTTTCAGTCCCCAGCACCCTCTGGGCCAAGCGTCCTGTCCGAGGCACAACCTATAGGGTCACTGCAGCGGCCCCGCAGGTGTGCTCCGAAGGAGTGGCTGGGTGATGTAAACATGCCCTCTGGGCTGGCACCTGGGGCTTCCCAGACTGGGCTGCAGGCTCTGTGATCACACGAACCACCTGAGCTCCAGGGCATCCTCCTCAAGGGCAGGGAGATGGCAAAATATGGAGCCTGGCAGCACTGGGCACTGTGTGGCTCACTGATACATTAATTAGTGCTGCACTGGGATTGCAGTCACCAGTAATGGGAAAAGGTATTCTTTCCACTTCCCCTGGGCCTTTGGCTTCCAGAGTTGTGGGCTCCCTTGCCCTAGCAGAAGCTGACAGCCTTTTTCTGTTTCAGGCAAGGTGCGGGTAGGTAACCCCCCAAGTCACCCCCAGCCCCAAATGGACAGCTCTTTATTTGAATTATCTAGGCTGATAAAGATGACATAGCCAAGAGGGAGAGGAGGTGGAGGCTGGGAGACAAAAGAGCCGAGGGCGTTCAGGAAAGGAGACAAGATTGTGTGGCCCATTGCTTAGGTCAAAGCCCTGGATGCAGGACCAGGGTAAGGAAGGCTGCAGAGATGGGGGCTCAGACCTGGCGTCTTCCCCCTGGGAGCCATAGTGAAGCTCCCTCTGCACCGCCAAGCTGGGCTGGGGGAGCGGATCCCAGCAGCAGAGCTTTCCCCCTCCAAATGGTCTCTGAAGAGCAAAAGGAAGGACACAGGTCACAAGGAACCACTGACCAGCAGCTCTGCCACAGGAGAGGGGTGGCACTCAGCTGGGGGGTAGGTGTTTGGGTTTAAAATAAATGTCTCCTGGTGGTAGAGCCCCTTGCTACGGTTTTGACTTTTAGACAAGGACAGACAGCTAGTGTTTTGGGCCATGTAGATCCAAATTCATTTTAGAATCAGGCAACAGAGTTCAATCTAAGCCTCTCTAGATGGAAGTCGATTGGAAGCAGTGTGAAGACTCTATGGTAGCCCTGCTTCGTTTTTCCTGTGTAATCCCTGAAGGGACCCCAGGCATGGGGACAGGGTGGGAGCCGCGTCACTTGCTTTCAACGATGAGTGGTCTTTTGGAGCTAAATCCGGTTTGATTTTGAAAAAGAGAAACGGAGCCTCTCCTGCCCCTTGAGAGTCAGGGGCAATTCGTGCCTGTTACCCCTGCTTCTCCACTGCCCGCTCAAGTCCACACAGCACTGCCTGGGGCCTGAACCACGTCCAACAGCCCCTGGGCCAGCTTGGCACTCATGCGGCTGCAGCGTCTTCCCACACTAGCCAGAGAGTTTTCAAGTTGAGGTGTGATCAGCTCACCAGCCTGCGCTCCTTTCCACTAAAATCCTCTTGGGTGGCTCTGAGCGCAAAGACCTGAATCTACGATGCGTTTACCGGACCTGCATACGTGGCTTCAATTGCTCCACGATCCACCTCACTCTCCCAGCTCCATCCCATGACTTGCTTCCTTTCTCTTGAAAACATCCAGATCCCTTCCATCTTGAGCCTTTTGCACACAGCACACTCCCACGAACGCCCTCCCCTCCAACTAAGGCATGTTTGTTCTTAGGCCTCTGCCTACCCCACTTCCCCAGGCAGCCTTTCCAGAACCTCCTGGCTGGTCAGATTCCATATTTATTCTACACTCTCATGGGGGGGTGTACCTCTGCTCTGTGCATGGGTCACAGTTAGATGTTTACATTTGTGATATGATTTCGTGAATGTCCTTCCCCAGAGATGCTAAACCTGGTGTTTAACCAGGTGGTCAGGGACCTCTGTCTTTTTGCTCAGGCTCCTATCTTCAATGCCTCACGCTGTGGTTAGAATAAGTAGGTCTTTATGAGCTTAGGACCATCAGGCATTTATCAACAGATGGCCCACAGGCGCTGCCAAGAAACTTGGGATCCAGGCAGCCTGAAAACAAAATGGCTCTGAGATTCCCTAAGGACCTGTGAGGCCATAAAATTGTATGACAGTGAGGGAGGATTTCTAGGCAAATGACCGATGGAACAGAGCATGTAGGAAATAGGTCAGCAGAGGGGAAAGAACCTTCATACTGTTTTCCATAGTGGCTGCACCAACTTACATTGTAGGAGGGAGCACAGGGAACTACAGTCAATACCCTGAGACAAACCATAACCGAAAAGAATATTAAAAATTGTATATATGTGTAACTGATTCACTTTCCTGTACAGCAGAAATTAACACATGATAAATCAGCTATACTTCAATTAAAAAAAAAAAGAAGCGAAGGAAACAGAGCACATGGTCAAAAGGTATTCTTTTCTCCCCAAGCTCTTTGCAATGATTTCTGCCTTATCTGTTGGGGTCTAGGACTGTGTCCCTATTTATCTTTATGTCCCCAACGTTCAGCCTCTTGTGTGCGGCAAATAATAAGTACTCAATAAATGCTAGTTGCAGGGAGAGAGCTATACATCACCCAGGAAGAGATGAACACAGTGATATTATTCCCCATCATCTAATCAGATTTTACATTCATAATTGATTGTGGTCATTGAATTCTTTTACTGTGATTTCATTAACTGTCCAGCAATCCATGTGCTTGTGTTAACCTCCCGGCCCTTTTCGTGTAATTGAACGTAATGGCTTGAAAGGGTTCGTGACAAGAAGTTAGGGAGGAGGGTCCGTGCCCTCGACTGGATTGTCTGCAGTCCCCGGAGGCTAGGTTTGCTCCCTTCTGGGCAGTGGGTCTTCCTGCACCTTCCTCAGGACTCCCCCCCAGCTCAGCTCCTGTCCTCCGCTAAGTCACAATCAACAACCACTTCAGGAGAGAAGCACATAGAAACTTTGGAAGCTCCCAGCTCTGCTTCTGTGAAAATATATTTATTTAACTTAAGGGTTTATCTCAACTCAGTTCGATCCATTTTGTTTAGAAAGGTCACTACTGGGACTCCCCTGGCGGTCCAGTGGTTAAGACTCCGCGCTTCCACTGTAGGGGGCACGGGCTCCACCCTTGGTCGGGGACCTAAGATCCCACATGCTACGTGGCGAGGCCAAGAAAAATAAAACTAAATTAAATTAAAAATAAAAGAAAGGTCATTACTTTCTGGATGGTGCTTTAAAAGAGCTTCAGTAGAACTTATTTAACTGACTTGTTACCCAGAGACCCAGCAAGAGGTCTGAATCTAAACATTCATGGGCTGGATATTCGGTGGGGCATAGGCGTGGCCGGGGGCACTGTCTGCTCACGCCGTTCCCTCTGCCTGGAGAAGTGCAGCTCATCCTTGGACTCTCGGCTTCCAGAAGCCTTCTCCTCGGACCCTCTGAGCCTGACTGAGGCACTACCCCTCTGAGCTCCCAGCACCTGTGGGTCCCCCGAAACCAGTTTTCAAGATACCTTATTTATCTATTTCTATCCCCCATCAGACCTAAAGCTGAGTGAGGGCAGGGGCTGTGTCTAGCTACTGCCACGGTCCCAGCACCTAAAACATTAAGTCCTTACTGGCACACAGCAGGGACTTAATAGATATTTGCTGACTGTCCAATCAGCTGGGTTCACCGTCCCTGGGAATAAAGCTCCTGAGACACGGCACATGGACAGAGCTGGGCTGTTCCCTTGGGGCCAGAGGTTTGGGACTGGCCTGGAGTCGAAGGCTGGCCTGGCATCCTCCCTACCAGTGTGTACACAATGGATTCGGTAAAAAGCGACTTTTTGTTTATTATTTCGTTAGAAGCCTCCTTTATAACAATGTTTTAATTTTGCCATATACCTTGATGACAATCTAAATGCTTATTCCCATTAATCATAATAAAAAGAACAAAGTCAATGGTGAAATGTCATATCAATTTGATTAATGTAGCCCTATATTGAGATAGCATTTCTTATTAGCCGTAACCTAGATTCTTCCAAGAAGAGTAACTCTCACTGTTGCCACTTAATTTAAATATCTTTCTGGGGATAATATATGTCAGAGTTTGTATGTTTTTTTCAAACATTCTCCATCCACATTCAGCGTTTAAGCAAAACCTCTTAGCAGTTGAGTCCACCATCTTTTGGGCTCATCACAGTCTCCTGATGCTTTACAATTCAAATAACTTGCCTGGAGGCTGGATAAGACCATTTTCATAATTTTAAAGGGAAAGGAATTTCTGTTCTTCACATATTCTGATTAGGCGCTCAGCTTTCAGCAGGATGCCACGTCTCAGATTAATTCTGCAAACGGCAGTGACAGCAGCACGTGGAGCACGTGGACCAGCCCAGGACTGCGCTCCAGAGAAGGCCGCGCTCGGGGCCCTGGTCCGGCGCCAGCAGCCTCCTGGTTTTTAGGACATAGGATATATAGTGTTTATGACAGTGTCCTCACCCTTTTAATGTCAGCTGGTGGCGACAGTATGCCTTTGGGTTTCCTTCACATAAATTCTATATTTTGTGTCATCTGTGAACACTTTGGAACATCGGAGAGTGCCCTGCCCACGAGCACAGGCAGGACGTGGGCGTCGCCCTGGAGAGCAGACGCACTGCCGCGGGGTCAGGGGACAATCCCACCCCCAGTGCTGCTTCCCGCCATTCTAGCCCTTTTCCCTCTGAGGAGGGGTGGATGGTCTTCATTGTAACAGGTAGAGCTTCTAGGGCAGACAGATTCAAAACTCACTCTCAGTCTAAGGGATGTCACTATGGCCTCACTGCCCTCAAGAAAATCTGACCTGAGAAAAAGCAAGGAAAGGACAAGGCTCTGAGCCACCAGAAGGGAGCCTTTGCTTCTTCTGAAGCTCCATTTACATGTCAGGCCCGTGGTTGTGATGGGGCTGCAGGAGATGAACCTCACCGCTCACTGGAGGGCGGGTACTGAGCCCAGGTCTCTGTGCAAGGGATGGCCAGGCGCTGGGTTAGCAAGATCTGGAAAGCCCGCCTCTTCCCTCCAGGACATGACAGGCAAATACTGCAGAGAGACGGGGAGGGACTGGAAAGTGTAAAGGTGAACAGAGGGCCGAAGCTCTGATCGCAGGCAGCGGGCTGTGGGGCAGTGCCTCTCGGCTTCAGCTCCGTCCACAGCCAGGCCTTTCTCCACCTGCCCCTCTGCTTGGATGCTCTCCCTGCCAACAAACTCCTGCCCAAGGGCAGATGTCAGCAAAAATGCTGTCTCAGAGACCCTTTCCTGATGACAGACCCCCAGACCTAAAACTAGGTCCTGATCATCCCTCCTAGGGTCCGCCTACTTCAGAGTTGTTGCCGCGTTGCGAGGTCCGGGTGGGGTAACTGTCATTGGTGTCGCTCTTCCTGTAACATCACTGGCATCTTTTAATTCGTCCCCGTGTGTGCAGTGTTCTCATCCTTTCTCAGGAATTCACCACCCTGGGTGCCCTCCACCAGCCTCCGCCAACCTGGCTGACTCCCCATTATCCTTTGAGAGCTTTGAGATGTACATAATACTCTTTTGTGGCAGCTTTCCCAGCGCCAGCCGGGGCTGACCTGAGCCGCTTCCCTAGGTGTGTTTCCCCCCAACCTGCCGCCAGGCACCGCGTATACCCGTGTGTCCCTCCATCCTCCTCCTGCAGGTAGAGGGGGAGTGGGAGTTATGAGGCTGCAAAGGGAGGTGGAGGCCAGAGCAAGAAAGGCCTTAACGCCACTGACGGCCCTTCGAGGCTCAGGCTGAGCCCTGGTGACTTGGGGCACCTCTTCTCTCTGTTCTGCACCTGAACGTTCTAACGCCAACGATCATCACTCAGCGTGTGTGCGCACAGGGTGGGAAAGGTGTTAAGCGGCACGAATCCTATTATGGTTCTAGCACTGCTTTACTATTCCTGATCATTAAATGTTCCAAACCAACCGCCTGCAAATTGATAGCGTCACCCTGCAGGAGAACTAGTAAATGGCCACCATTTGTCATGTTTAGATGTTATTCAGAGGGATTAAAACACGTCTCTCCAGGGCTCCCCTGGTGGCGCAGCGGTTGAGAGTCCGCCCGCCGATGCAGGGGATACGGGTTCGCGCCCCGGTCCGGGAAGATCCCACGTGCCGCGGAGCAGCTGGGCCCGTGAGCCATGGCCGCTGAGCCTGCGCGTCCGGAGCCTGTGCTCCGCCACGGGAGAGGCCACAACAGTGAGAGGCCCGCGTACCGCAAAAAAAACAACAACAAACAAACAGGCCTCTCGAGGTAGTCACTGAATAATTGTCATGCTTTTAAAACATGTTTGTGGACATCCAGAACACTCCCCCTTGCTTTAGATAACTATTTCTCTTTAAAAAAAAAAAATGTACACACTTAGAGACTATGCTAAATGGAAGCTTATACGGAGTTCATTGTAAACACTGGTCTCTGTATGACAGACAAGGCTGTGTCAGCTCCCAAAATCTGCGCTTCCCCTGTTCTGCTTCAGGCAGAAAACGTGTGCTCTGGGCTGGCCTTAGGTTTTAGACTATTTTCTGTGCTTTTCCTGCCTGCTGTATTTTGGTTTGTTTTTATTTTCTCAGCTCCAGTGTGTCTGATATAATTTATTTTAAAATTCTGGAGGGTTGAATTTTTATACTGGAACAAAAATTTTCAGACACGGCTTTGCTAGCCCTTTGACAAAGGCTGCCTAAGCTCTCATGCCACTGTGGTTACACGATTGGATAGATTTTCTTAAATGTGAGTTTTCTGGGTTCTCCTTTTCCTTTCACAGCCAAACAACATAACTTGCTGCCCCGTCCCTGACTGCAGGAGCTCAGTGCTTGGCTCTAGGTCCAGACACATCTTGCTTCTAATCCCTCTGCTGAGCTGGCATGCCCCGTTTTCTCCACCCACGTCGCCCTAAAATGTGAAATTTGCTTGAACTCCTGCATTTAACAAAGTCCCCTTAACAGATGGCTCACTGGGGTGGCAGAATTGTATTAAACGGTCGCAGAGTTTGGAGATAATGGAGAATTATAACCGATGAACGAGTCAAACAAACAACACAACAGGAAGAAAAGAATCCCAACCAAACAAGAGCATCTGCGGCGGGGTCCTGGCCTGGTGAATTTCAATAGCAACTTTCCCGACCAATGTACTGGACAATGGAAAACCCAACATTATTTTACACAGAATTCAGTAAGCATTTTAGTTGTTTCCCCTACCCCTGAAGAGACCTTAGGACTTTCACAACAGGAGCAGGGTCTCTGGACCCTAAGCCCCTGGCTCTGTGTCCTGCACACATCTTCCCACGGGGGCCAGGAAGCTCTCGGGTGGTCCTAGGCTGGGATAAAGAGTGTCCCCAAGCAGAGAACACAAAGGTCTGCTGGGCCTGGAAGGCATTGCCTTCCCCTAAAAGTCTCTTTTTCTATCTCAGAGCAACTCAGACAGCAATTCAGGTCCTAGGGAGAACACCACTTAGCGCCTTCTAATGGCTCCTTGGGCTGGGCGTGCGGGGGTCTGCCTGACACAGCCTGTGTTTTTCAGGAGTTTCGGGCAAGTCTGGGCATGTGTGGCCGTTTACAGCGCAGGCTGTGGGAGCCTATTTGTGCCACAGAGCAAGGGCCCTCCTGGGACAGAGCAAACCCAAGGGAAGGAGTTCCGTGCACGAGGATGAACACAGAACTGCTGGCGGCTCGGCAGGGCCCTGGCCCCATTTTGCTCTCCTGTCTGGCTCCATGCACGTGTTCCGCTCTGAGCCCTGGTGCAGCAGGGGGTGTGGCCTCGAACCATGGTGGCTCAGGGGTACCGGCACCAGGAGAAGGAGTGGCCTCGAATTAGCAGAGATCCCACTTGGGTTTGATGCACCGAGGTCTCCAGGACATTCTACGGCAGCCTCAGTAACACCAGAGGGTTTGGGCTCACAGGGGAGGCTCAGTGGGCAGCCTGGCGCTGACCCAGGGGCCCAGGGTACCGACGGGAGCAGGCAGCAGCGGCTTCGGCTGCGATGGGGCGTGGTTTTCCATGACACTGTGGGGCGCTCATTGGCTTTGGGGCACATAGGCAGCGTCAGAGGCAGGCGGCACATGGGGCAGCCGCTGCAAGGACCGCCCTGTAAGCGGGAAAATGGCAGGGGGCAGGGGGTGGGGTGGGGTGGGGTGGAAAGCCAGGGTGCACTATTCATGCTATTTTTGTGATCTTGATTTTTACCCCAGGCTTGGGGGAACCCACGTGCTATAGTGGTCTAAATCCACAGACTGAAGGAACATTCTTTCTCCCCTGGCTCCAAGCAAGAGGAGAAACCCTCGAACACTCAGCTGCAAAGGGTGATTAAATCCCCCTTGGTCGCCCCTTCTAGGATAGTCAGGGCAAGACCAAGACGTGTAGGTGCCCTGGGCAAGGTGGTAACGTAGCGTACTCAGGCAGGATAATTTATCACCCCTTCCAGCCAGTACTCTTTAAATACATGTCACTGTTTTGTGGGGAGAGAGACGGAGGAGTGAGCAGAGACCACTGCTGGAAGGAGTCAATGTCCCCTCATTACCATCAGCATTCGGGTGGGACAACTCTCCATCGTGTGGACTCTCCTGAACTTTGCAGATGTCCAAGCATCCCCGGCCACTGTCTCCTAAGTGCTAGCGGCTGCCCTTGGTCTCCGGTCCCAAAGGCCCCCGGGAAGGCAGTGTCGCCTTGCCGAGAACCAGCGGCAGACGTTGCTGAGCGAAGCAGAACCTCTGCAGCTAACCAGAACTACCTCCTTACGACGAAGCCTCTCAAACATCTGACGGTGTCCAGGGCATACCTTCTGGGGGTCTTAGCCTCTCAAAGTGACTTATCAGAACACTCCTTTCAGCCACATCTAGGACATGCTAAACTCGAGAGAGGTTCTGGAAAATAAAATATTCTCCACCTCACTACATTTGCTGCAGCCCCATTGCGCCTGGCTGCCTGGCTACTCCACCCTTTAATCCAGCTCTTGGGGTGATGCTACCCTATCAGCCAGAAAGTGTTTTGCGTTAATTTTCTGCTCACTTTCATTCTGCTTGCTGATTTGTGAATCCAGAGCCGCTTACTCAGTTTTTGGTTGAGGATCAAACTCACTCTTTTTTTTTTTTTTGCGGTACGCGGGCCTCTCGCTGTTGTGGCCCCTCCCGTTGCGGAGCACAGGCTCTGGAAGCGCAGGCTCAGCGGCCATGGCTCACGGGCCCAGCCGCTCCGCGGCACGTGGGATCTTCCCAGACCGGGGCACAAACCCACGTCCCCTGCATCAGCAGGAGGACTCTCAACCACTGCACCACCAGGGAAGCCCCACCAACAGATTCTGAAAGCATGTTTCTAAAATGAACACCAGCTCACATAGCTCTCAATGCGTAGCCTCCTTCAGTGGCTCTGTAACACCCTGTGTGCTGAGTCGGATAAGAGTCTTGACACTCAGGCCTTTTACGATCAAGCCTCACCATCTTTTCTACCAGCCTCTCCGAGAGCCCCCCTCACACCCTTCATCCTGTACTCACGCTGAAGAATGTAAGCACAGCAGTAGCTTTTTCAGGACCACAAAAAAATAACACCTCTCAGAGACAGACACCCCATCACCCAGCAGACTCCCAGGACACTGTACGGACTTCCCGATACATCTGGGAAAACACAACGTGATGTGATATCTCCAGCTCAACTCATAGTACTAAATAGGTAAAACTGCAACATGCATCAAACCAAGCACACAGTTCAAATCACCCAGGCTCCTTATTCCTCACTCCCTTATATGACCACAGCAGCCCACACTCAAAATAAACAGCAAGGACCCCCGACAAGGGAATGAATGACGGCATTAAACTTTAGTGTTTGTACTCTAGGGTCTCATGCTGTTATCTAATTTCCCTCTCCTCAGCCCCTTGATATGCTACGGTACACAGTCCTTGAAAGCCTCATCTGCATCAGGAGGCCCACGATGGAATCACAGAATCTCCCCCAGCCTTAACAACTAGAAAACTGGGGAAAATACATGGCGTGAGAATGTTCATTCATTGGACAGCAGGCAGCACAGGACACTAATCTCAGAGAAGGGCAATACTGAGATGAGCCCTACTGCTGCCTGTAGAGTTTCCAGACTGATGTTCAGAAAGGGTGGAAGGATCTAAACAGAGCTTGGTAGTTAGGCTCAGTCGAGTAGACAGAGTTCAGAGTTTATGAAGATCAAATTGGCTAGAATTTCCAGGGCAAGATACCAGAGAGGAAGGGCTTTACGGAGCAAGAGGTCCAGAAATCTGCAGACGGGTCCTGTGGAGTGTGTGGGTGAGGACTGGCCTGTATGGGCAAAGAAACTACCTGAGGCCAGGAAAGAACCATCCAAAAGGAGCAAGCAGAAAAATCAATGGAGATCACACAGGGCTGGAAATAATCTGTGTTCCCATCAGCCAGGGTGGAAAGACCATATAACACACTGGGTACTGAGTAGAGATTTCAGAGGACGTTGCCTTAGTGCTGAGACAAATTTAGCCCTAGATTTGCCCTAACAAAACATAAAAGCAAGCCTTGAAATAATTAACTTGTCCGAACAATCTACAAAGGAATAAAACACAATCCATAAACTTATACTGTTCAGAAGCCAATTAAAAATTACCAGGAATGCAAAGAAGCAGGAAAATCTGACCTATAACTAGGAGGAAAAATCAATAATATAAATACATTTTTAAAAGATGCAGATGATAGAATTAGCACACAAGGATGTTAAATCATCTACTATAAATATACTCTTTGTCTTCAAGAAGATAAAGGAAAACAAACATGATGAAAGACATGGAAGATATATAAAAGCCCAAATCAATTTTTTAGAGATGAAAAATACTATATATTAAATGAGAAATACACTGGATGAGAGTAAACATTGCAAAGGAAAGATCAATGAACTTGAAGACATAGGAGAAGAAATATGTAAAATAAAACAGAGAGTAAAAAGGTTGTAAAAAATTGAGAAAAGTACCAATGAGCTGTGAGATAATATCAAGCAATCTAACATATGAATAGTTGGAGCTTCTGTAGAGCAGAGGAGACAGAAAAACTACCTGAAGAAATGATGACTAAAAAATGTCTAAATTTGATGAAAACTATAAACTCACAGATACAAGACTCTCAACAAAACCCAAGCACAAGAAACATGAAGAAAATGACATCAAGGTACATCATAATCAAATTGCTTAAAACAAATGATAATGAGAAAATCTTAAAAGCAGCCAGAGAAAAAAACATATTACATAGAGAGAATGAAGAGTGAAACTTCATCAGAAATCATGCAAACCAGAAGACCACAAAGTGACATCATTAAAACACTGAAAGAGGGGCTTCCCTGGTGGCGCAGTGGTTGAGAGTCCGCCTGCCGATGCAGGGCACGCGGGTTCGTGCCCTGGTCCGGGAGGATCCCACATGCCGCGGAGCGGCTGGGCCCGTGAGCCTGCGCGTCCAGAGCCTGTGCTCCGCAACGGGAGAGGCCACAACAGTGAGAGGCCCGCGTACCGCAAAAAAAAAAAAAAAACACTGAAAGAAAAATTGTCGGCATAAAATTCTATATTCAATAAAGACATCTTCAAAGAATGAAAGCAAAATAAAGACTTTTCTGGACAACCAGAAGTTGACAGAAGTTATCATCAGCAGACTAGCATTATTAGAAATGTTAAAGGAAGATTTTTTAGGCAGAAAGAAAACGGCAGCTGATGGAAAGTTGATATTATACAAAAGAATGGAGAGCAGTGGGAATGGTAAACATGCAGGTAAACGGAAAATATGTTTTCTCTTCATTTTCCAAATATCTTTAAAAGGTAACTGACTATTTCAAGCAAAGTAATAACAATGTACAGTGGAATTTATAACATATGTAGAATTAAAATGTTTGGTAATCATAGCACAAAGGCCAGGAGGGGGGAAGTGGAAGGTTCTTAAATGATACACAAAGAGGTGTAACATTATTTGAAGGTGGACTGTGATAAGTTAAAGATGTATATTGTAAATCTTAGAGCAACCACTAAGACAAAACAATGACTTATAGCTAATAAGCCAATAATAGACCTGAAATAGATTAGGATAGGGACATGCTCAAGGTCATCAATACCTAATATCCATACATGAAAGTGAAGCAAACACGAAACTACAGAGCAAACACGGGGAAGGATCTATGTCTGCCTGTCTAACTGTAGCCTGGTCACGAAACACAGCAACAAGGTATTCTAAGATAAAAGATAATCTGAGATGTCACTGGCACCACCAACCTTAAAGACATATATGTTGTTAGAAGTGATATTAACCATCACGAGAGGCACTATCCAAGGACACAGAGAGGGAAAGAAGTTTATGCCAAGTTGGTGAGACAGGCTTAAAATGACTCAATCTACATCAACCCAATTCCATTTTGAGTATTCTTTTTTTTAAAAAAACCTATCTACCATGGACTACTTGAAGTTACCCAAGTCAACATGTTCACTCATATGTTCTGTGCTTTCCTCTGTCTGCAATGTCCTTCCCTATCTTGTTTCCCTGGCAAGGTCCCAACCCACCTGTAAGGTTCAGTTCATGCATCACCTCTTTGGTGATGCACTGCCTTCCATCCCCAAGTGATTGCCACAGGGCTCCCATAGCAACTAGAGCCCAGCTCTAGCTCAGCACTTAGCCACAGAATTATATTTTCCTATCTTCCTCTAGACCAGTAGTTCTCAAACTTCACATGCATTACAATCACCTGCAGGGCTTGTTAAAATGCACAGTACTGCCCCCTCCTCTCCACCCCCAGAGTTTCTGATTCAGTAAGTCTGGGGTGGGGTGCAGGAATTTACATTTTTAACAAGTTTCCAGACGATGCTGATGCTGGTCCAGGGACTACACTTTAGGAAACATCAGTCAAGACAGAAAGCCCTTGATCCAGGGGTTAAGACTCCACGCTTCCACCGCAGGGGGCACGGGTTCGCTTCCTGGTCAGGGAACTAAGGTCCCACAACCTGTGCAGCATGGCCATAAAAAATAAAAAAAATAAAAAAAAAAAAGGACAGAAAATGCTTACAGGACACAAATAATGCTTTATTCTTCTTTGTATCCCTCACACCTAGAATGGTGCTGGCACAGAGTAGATGCTTACTATATTGGGCTGGCCAAAAAGTTCACTCGGTTAGTGAATATGTTGTTCAATGAAGTTCTTGGTGAAAATGAAAAATGTCTTTTAACTTAAAACCGAACGAACTTTTTGGCCAACTCAATACACATTTGTGGCTACTAACACCTCGCTAGAAATCATTATAGCTTCTTTACCAAATACCATATTGCAGCAGAGTACCTATGTTAAAAAAAAAAAAAAAAAAAACCTCAAAGAGATATTTAGCTATTTGTCATTTATAGCCTGTTGTCTTACTCTCCTACAAAATAATTTTGAGACAATTTTGAACGTTAAAACATATAGTTTTATAGTATGGTCACCATGCTGTACATTTAACCAAGAAGGCGAAAGACTTGTACACTGACAACGATGACACTGAGGAAAGAAATTAAAGAAGATACAAATAAATGGAAAGATATTTTGTGTTCATGGACTGGAAGAATTAGTATTGTTAAAATGTTCACACTACCCAAAGCAATATACAGATTCACTGCAATCCCTATCAAAATTCCAATGACATTTTTCACAGAAATAGAGCAAACAATCCTAAAATTTGTATGGAACCGCTAAAGACCCTGAATAGCTAAAGCCATCTTCAGAAAGAAAAACAAAGCTCCTGATCTCAAGCCATTTTACAAAGCTATAGTAATCAAAATAGCATAAAAAATGACACATAGGGGGCTTCCCTGGTGGCACAGTGGTTGAGAGTCCGCCTGCCGATGCAGGGGGACAAGGGTTCGTGCCCCGGTCCGGGAAGATCCCGCATGCCGCGGAGCAGCTGGGCCAGTGAGCCATGGCCGCTGAGCCTGCGCGTCCGGAGCCTGTGCTCCGCAACGGGAGAGGCCACAGCAGTGAGACGCCCGCGTATCACACACACAAAAAAAAGACACATAGATCAATGCGGCAGAAGAGAGAGCCCAGAAATAAACCCATGCATAAATGGTCAATTAAGTTATGATAAAGGAAGCAATTAATTTATGATACAGTAAGGAAAAGACAGTCTACTCAATAAATGCTGTTGGGAAAACTGCACAGCGAGATGCAAAGGAACGAAACTGGACCACTGTCTTACACCATATACAAATGTTAATTCAAAGTGGATTAAAGACTTGAATGTAAGATCTGAAACTATAAAACTCCTAGAAGAAAACATAGGCGGTAAGCTACTTGACATCGGTCTTCATGATGATTTTTTTTCATTTGACAGCAAAAGCAAAAGCAGCAACAGAAATCCACAAGTGGGACTACATCAAACTAAAAGACTTGTGCACAGCAAAGGAAATCATCAACAAAATGAAAAGGCAACCTGCTGACTGGGAGAAAATATTTGCAAGTCACATATTTGCTAAGAAGTTAATATTCAAAGTATGTAAAAAGCCCATACAACTCAATAGCGAAGAACCAAACAATTTGATTAAAAAATGGGCGGAGGATCTGAAGAGACATTTTTCCAAAGAAGACATACAGATGACCAACAAGTACATTATAAGATGTTCAACGTCAGTAATCATCAGGAAAATGCAAATCAAAACCACGGTGAGATATCACTTTATATCTGTAAGAATGGCTATTATCAAAAAGACAAAACATAGCAAGTACTGGCAAGGATGTGGAGAAAAGGGAACCCTTGCATGCTGTTGATGGGAATGTAAACTGGTGCAGCCACTATGGAAAACACACAATGGAATATTCCCCAGCCATAAAAAAGAATGAAATCTTGCCATTTGTGACAACATGGATAGACCTTGAGGGCATTATGTTTAGTGAAATAAGTCAGACAGAGAAAGACAAACACCGTATGATCTTACTTATATGTGGAATCTAAACAAACCAAGCTCATAGATACAAAGAATAGATTGGCGGGTGGGAGCTCAGCGAAACGGATGAAGGAAGTTAAAAGGTACAAAGTTCCAGTTACGAAATAAATAAGTCCTGGGGAATGTAACGTACAGTGTGGTGACTATAGCTAAGAATACTGTATTGCATATTTGAGAGACTTGCCAAAGAGTAATTCTTAAAAGTTCTCGTGAAAGAAAAAACTGGGTAACTGCGTATGGTGATAGATGTTCACTAGACTTATTATGATGATCATTTTGCAATATATACAAATATCAAATCATTTACATTGTATACCTGAAACTAATATAATGTTGTATGTCAGTGCCCATGTGGTGGGAGCCCTGTGTCCTTCTCAGAATGGAGTAATCGTAGAGCTGACGGCGGTTCTAAGTGAACCGCCACGGCCATGCAGAAAGACTGAAAGTGAGTGTTAGGCGCCCTCTGAACGTCCAAATGGGGCTTCCCTCAAGGAGCAAAATTAGGGAGAACTAAATGGATGGAAAGGATGGAACCAGGCTTTTACAGAAACCACACTTCCTGAGGAATGGTTTTTGACAGGGGAAGGGGATCCTCAGGAAAGGACGATGACCTCAAGTGGCTGCAGGAGGCCAACCCAGTTGTAACTGATGGCGTCGCAGGATGATGGAAGGAAGGCTGCGGAGAAAGGCCAGTGCTGGCCAGGGAGAGGCACCTGCACTCTCCTGTGGAGGGAATGCCACGGTCCCACCTGGTCTGAGTCCTCTAGTCCTCTGGGCGGCCATGTGTCTCACGGTAAGTGACTCATTTATCATCAGCTCTCTATTTGCGTTCTAGGAGCTGCCTCCACTCTCAGAAGTCAGCTTTGCTTCTCTTTGTTCGCAAGTAGATGACCACTCAGGCCCCCAGTAGACAAAGACGACATGAAGTATGGTCACTCCCCCTGTACTGACCAAAGACGGTACAAGTCACGCACAGATTTTACCCCCTCTGCTCCTGCTTGGTCCCCAAGCTGAGGATGCTTCATCTCCCTGGGTGGTCCTTGGTGCAAAGCACGTACTGTTTATAGCAGGGGGAGCGGGGCAGAGAAACCACTCAGGGGACCCCAGAGGGGTGACCTGCGACTCACAGCCAGGCCTCAGCCATCAGGTACCGGTACAGAGAGAGGAAGCTCTTCTGAGCCCTTTTAGTTTACCTCCTAAGGGCAGAAACTGAGCTGGTGGCGATGTACAGCCATGACTCCCTGACCTTCCGAAGATTAAATATGCATTAAATAGCTAGAGTGGTTTCAGTTTTCTACAGTTGCATCCCAACTGACAGACACACCATGAGCAATAAAATACATCCCATGAAGGTGTTGGGGGGTCCTTGGGCCTCACAGAGGCCGTTGCTCCGAGGATCGCCCTGACAGTCTTTCCCGAGCTCGGTTGGTGGAGGTTGTCCCTAAGAGACTGAACGGAATCCAGTTTCTGAATCTGAAAGGGAAACCAAACCCTTTCCTTGGGGGCCTGAATGAGGCCCTGGGGAGCGGTCTTCTGAAATGACATCCTGTTTTTCTAACCACAAATGGTAAGGGGTTTATTGTACGTTGCAGATAACATGGTATAATAGGCGATTACTACTATTTCTCCCCATTCCCAGCTGAGACTTTACTGAGAATGGGAGAGGTTAGTGATTCATCTACAGTCTCAAAGCCTGGACACAACCGTGGCCCACTGATGCTCAGGGCTGCCAGCTACCCTGTCGGTTACGATTGTGCTTCGAACAGCATTGTATTCCTTGATCTAGAAATGCTGCCTATCTATTTTCGTGTCTATATCTGCAAGTTTGACAAGTGTCAGAACAAAAAACCCCACAAAGAGAAATACACTTTTGAGTGGAAAAATAAAACCATTAACGGTAGAGACAGAACTGACATTAAATTTTCATTACTGGCTTTAAATACAGTATTAAACTCCACAATTCCTTTTATAATAGTCACGTGTTGGGACCGGGAGAAAACCTTTTACCACCTGTGATGCTTTCATACTCGGCATCTTATGAAATGTCACTTTTCAACAAAAGAGCTGCCACCAATTTCAGGTCAGGAGAAGTAATGGATCATTAACTTTATTTTTTGGAGACTAGAATTTTTGCTTATCGTATTATACTCATAAACGAATGGATATATACTTAAAAGTAGAATTAAGAAGATAACTTAAGGTTGTGGGTTTCCATTTCCTATAAAGTGTGTGCCGTGTTTTGGCATTTCTATTGTGGTTCTGTTAGGAAAAAGGGATGTATCCTTCCGTCCCCTCTAGTAAGAGCAGGTCTCTTCTTGCAGGGGAGCAAGCTCTGGGTCTGGCTGGGCAAATCCAGACTGCCAGCTGTGCCTCGGCCTCTGCCACCTCCCTGCTGATGAATGAAGTTCTGCAGGGATCCAGCTCTGTGTCAGCTGGGTTAAACATTTCAGGACATAATCAGTTTTCTTTGTCAGTTTCTCTTCTTTATCTGATTACAAATGCTTTCTTCTCTAAATTTCACTTTATATAATAATCAGGCAGGAGATTTGATCATTCATCACTCACTCCCTCTGCAATAACTGTGATATACAGCCTGTGATCTGTGCTCTAATCCACGGGGAAGGACCTGGTCTGCGCCTCTTTCCTGGCTTCCAGCTGTTCCCTGGCTTGTGGGAGAATAACTGCAGTCTTCAGGGGTCTTGTCGCTGTTGTGAGTGTCTGTGTCCAAATTCCCCTTTTTATAGTCCCCTTTTTATAAAGACACCAGCCACACCCTACTCCAGTGTGATCTCATCCTAATTAATGACCCTATTTCCAAATAAGTCCCCACTCTGTGTGCAGTACTTGGGGCGAGGATTTCAACCTACGAAGTTTGGGGCGACAAATTTAGCCCATAACAAAGTCCACCCCTGGAGAGAAAAATCTGTGAGTCAAAAGGTGGGAGGACCAGCAGCAAATTAGGGGTGAAATGGGTCAGGTAGATGGCTCAGGAACAAGATAAACTTTTCAGAGTGGATTGAAGGACCTCAGCCCTGCGGTACTGCCTGAAGGGTACAGGGAGACTTCAAAGAGGCAGCGAAGGGTCAAAGGCAGTCCCAGAGGGCCAGGTGCAGAACTGGGTGCGCTGGATGATCTTCATGTTCCTTCAGTTCAGTGTCATTTAACAAGCATTTCCAGAGGCACGAGCATGGTGTGTCAAGAAGTGGGTACACTGCTGCTGCCCAGGAAGAGCTCACAGTTTATCGTTAACGGCAACATTTTTATAGAGTGCAAAAACAGTTACATGACTTTTCAAACCACACTCTCATTTGTCTTGAGCTAGACAGAGAGGTAAAAAGCATTGAAATCATCAGCTGGGTGCTAAAATTGCACAACAAAGCTGTGAGGTGTTGGTTTTCTGCTGGTTTCGAAACAAACAGTAATGGGCTGATAGGAGAAAAGGAGTCAGGGGGGTCGGGGGGCAGAGGTAGGAATGAGGCTCACGGCCTCACCTCCTCATATCCTGTTCTGATTAGAGAAGTCCCCTTTATGAGGCTCTGGGGGTGCCAGCTGGTAGCAAGTATGTCTTGCTTGAGATTCAAGACAGGGCAAGGGCTCCTCTGCTCGAGGCTTCCCAAATTCACAAGCATTAATTTGCAGGCATTCGTATAATACAGTCTCTTAATAACAGTTAAATTTAATACAGTGCGTCTTGTTGGGATTTGGGAGCTAGACACGCCTGTATCCTGTCTGCCATCACTCTGCTATGGTACCACCTGGTTCAAGAGGTTGAGCCTGCTGTTTCTTGCTGGCAAAATGGGAGTAATAACAACAATTTTCTAGCATTATGATGAGGACTGGACAAGATGGCACATTAAAGACGCTGGCCCGATCCTGGCACACAGTAGGCATTTATAAAAACGTTCCCTAGGCTTGCACAAACAGACACGGCTGTCCCCACTGTGGTTTCACAGGAGTTTGGAGAAGCCAGTGCTGGGACACTATGGGGCCAGGCAGGAGACTGATAAAGAGGGGAACAGACTTGGGGAAGCAGAGGCCCAGGGAACCTCGGGGTGAGGTCAGCATCAGGAACGTCAGAACCACGTCCAAGCGAGGCCGGGAAAGCAGGGAGGCTGTGCTGGGCAGATGCGGCTCCTTCCCAAATACCTGTGAGTCCATCCGCCCCACTGCCACTGGAGATCGGGCCACCTGGGCTCCTTCAAGGGCCTCCTAACTCACCTCCCTGCCTGCCCTCCCATCGCCTGTCTGCTCTTCCACTCCGAGTAAGAAAGATCCCTATGGGGGCTTCCCTGGTGGCGCAGTGGTTGAGAATCTGCCTGCCAATGCAGGGGACACAGGTTCGAGCCCTGGTCCGGGAAGATCCCACATGCCGCAGAG
>RJWK010024979.1:0-27996 GCA_004363435.1 Platanista minor | reverse complement strand
ATCCACAACAAATCCCAAGGGATTTAGTTTTTTAAATGAATTTAGAAATTACACAGCTACTTACACAGCTACTCTGGGCCTGGCCTCTGATGCTATGAGTTCAAGTGATTGTGATGTCGGTCTATTTGATGTGACTTCTGAGTTTTTGAGCCCAAGTATTCTGGACTTAGAGATGGGGTAAAACAGAAGTGGATTTAACGCTCTGGAGGGCAATTTTAGGAATTCTCAGGTATTTTCTGTATTAATCAAATAATAACACATACGGATATAGGATATATCATTCTACCCTGGTACCCAGACTCTGGCTGCTAAATTTACAACTGCACCAAGAGATTTGGTGGTAGTAATGTAGACACAGATGTAGAATCATATCAATTCAATGTCACATAAATAAATGGTTTCTTCTTTTCCACTGACTATTCAATTCAGATGAAAGCAGCTGCCTAGTTGCTTGATTTCAAAAGAACACTTGTTCAATAAATTCATAGTAAAGAGAGCAAGGAAAATCTAAGTGAATGAATAATAAGATAAATGATGTGGCGCTCCAAAAATATTTCTTTAGATATATGTTTAAAATTTCTCTTTTGGGATTTGAATGCTTAAACAGTGGTATAATACTTCATTTAATAAAAAACACATAATAAAGGAGCTAGTAATTATTAGGACAACGAATTCCTGATTACCACTAGTCAGCTTTATGGAAGTCTACAGGAATTAAAGTTCTAAAGCATGAATACACTAGCAGCAATTTCACACTTTGTTAGATTGACTTCAAAATTCTGAAAGGCAATGTTGATATCAAAGATTTTCCTTGAAATACAGTACTGCCTACCTTTCTGAGTTATTATGCCTCGATACATTAAAGGCAGGATAGGTCTGCCATATTTATCCTATTCTATCTGATTTTTCCAATACTCCAGAAAATTATGAGTGCCTAGAAAACAGAGCTGTCCTGCTTCATTTTTGCTCTAAATCTTAATTTACCTATTTGTATCCCTGATGAAAGACTGCTCCTGTGTTTACTATTTTAGTTTCTGATACTTGAGTGCTTTTATTTAAATGAAATAACAATTGAAGGCCAAAGAAATAACAACCTTTTAATAAAACCTAGCTCTATAGCCTTATTTGATCATCAGGCTTTCCCACTACAGAGGCTTTATTATTCACAACTTAAAATCATACAATTACCTTGGCTCTTTGAAGAAAAGACATACTATAAAATAGAGGTGTTGGGGAGATTTCACTAAGAGGAAATTTCAAGGAGATACTATTCGGTTCAATAGAATGTAAATCCCAAGGACAATTGGGTTTTAAATATAAAATCATAACTCCAGTTGCAATCAGAGAATGTTATTTCTAGAAGAGATCGATTAACCAATTTGCTACTTTAAAAGATGAGAAAACTGAGATCTAGAGAGATTGCTGGCTTATTCAATTAAGATACTTTGAGACTTTTATTGTAAGAAACTGCAAATTGTGAGTTCTTTTTATAGGTACTCTTCTTTCACTTAAAAAAAATGCCTCCAGCTAATAGAAAAAAAATTGATTTCATTTGGATTAAAACTATCAGGATATTATTGGAGGCTGTGAATATGTGGTTCAACGTAGTTCAGATAAAAATATATGTAAAATATTAATTGAACAATCTCTTAATTGCTCCTCTTTTAGATTGTTGTTTAAAAAAACCATTTGTTAGTAACTCTAATCTCTCAAAAGATTATTAAGGACTGCTTTGCCCATTTATTTTTGGCCTGTGTCTTTGATGTAGCTTCCATGTGGTAAAGTGAATTTACAATTGCTCCTATGTGAAACCATACAGATAAACTTAAAATCAGGATGCAAAAACATTGCTAGTAATTCTATTCTGTGGTATATTTTAATAGCTCATTTATCCTCTGCAATTGGATCAAGAGGGTATTTGTTCTGCTCTATAACTCAGGAAATACCACCCCCCCCAACTAAACCACCTGAAAATTCATTCCTAATTCTCTTTTCTGCCAGAACAAAAGGATATGGAATTGTTTTCCACATGTTTGGTGAGGGGAAGAAAAAGAACAAATGAATATGTGAAACAAGTGTGAATAAATGAACAAGATACATAAAAGTTATAGGTGAGTGAAGGGTATTAAATTAGATCAGCAGTCCACAACCTTTTAGGCACCAGGGGTGGGTTTTGTGGAAGACAATTTTTCCACAGGCGGTGGGTGGGGGGCAGCGGGGGGATGGTTCAGGTGGTAATGCGAGCCTTGGGGAGCGATGGGGAGCGGCAGATGAAGCTTCGCTTGCTCACCTCCTGTTGTGCAGCCAGGTTCCTAACAGGCCAAGGACTGGCACTGGTCCGTGGCCCGGGGGGTTGGGGACCCCTGGATTAGAGGTTGTCATATGTAAAGCTCTTGTGTTTTTCGCAACTCTGAATCATTTAAAAGGTAGAACTTTTAATTGATGGAGATGAAACAATGGCCTGTATTAATGATAAAGCTCATACTTAATTAATAATTGCATCTTAAGCGTGTGGTCCCAATATGTTCTTGTGTCGAAGTCCAAGAATTTTTCAGAATAAATGAACCAGATGCAGGTAACAATAGAGAACCTTGGGCTTCACAATGTTGGGATACAGAGCATGAGGGGACAGAGCTAGTCAGATGAAAACTGCTTGCTCTGTCTGGGCAACTGGTTTCTAGAAATAAGGAAAGAGGAAGGGGTCTGATCTGCAGGTGCTAATTTCTACTCCCAAAGGCAACACCGGAATTCACCAGAAAGAAAGAAGTGAGTGAACTGGGACAGGACAGAATCATAACTGGTTAAAATCTCTTGACACAGAAACAAGAAGCAGAGTTAGATTCCTTGCGAGAGAAAGAGAAAGCTAGTTGCAAGGAAAAGGCCTGCAACAAGTCCCAGTGAAACATATCCTGGGTTCCCACAGCATCAAACTCACAGCAAATTGTTGATTCAATTAAAGATTAACTATGAAAGATTTCATCACTGTCTTTGATGTTACTCTCCTAATATTTTTTGTATTTTAGTAGAGAATTGGTATGAACTGAGGAAACTTAAAATTTAGAAGGAGTTCAATTCTAAAGATGAAATGATTACAATCTTGGAAGTAGTACCAGCTCCCAAAAGAAAAGGAAAATTTAAAAAAGGAAAAAATTGAGGTATTAAAGAAATATACATTAGAAAATAAATTCATCCATATTTCCAAACCCAATTGTATCACTAATTAAGTATTATTTTGTATATTTCCAGTTTTTTCCTCTGAGAATATATAGTCTACAGTCATAAAAATTTTGCGAATATACAGTTTATATTCATAAAAATTTTATATATGCGTATATATAACCAACTAGAAGTACAGATAGATATACTGTACATACAGATATAGAAATATATAGATACAGATTTTGTGTCTTCACCATTTCGAATTAAGCCTATATTCTATTCATACTTGATGTGTCTTAAAACCCTAATAAGGTATAGGCTATAATGACCAGGAAATATTTATTTTTAATTCAACACATACAGAAGCCTGTGCTACACAGTGATGTTGGCGATAACAAAAAATAGAAATCACAACTGTTGCTCCGAAAGAGTTTACAGTTGGGGGGGGGGGGGGGAAAACAAATATATATCTGAAAACAAAAACTCATATAGAAAGTAGGAGGTAGTTAATGTCAAATGAGAGGTAAAATAAGTGTAAAGAATTTAGAAGGGGACTTCCCTGGTGGTCCAGTGGTTAAGACTCCACGCTCCCAATTCAGGGGGCCGGAGTTCAATCCCTGGTCAGGGAACTAGATCTTGCATGCTGCAACTAAGACCTGGTGCAGCCAAATAAATACATAATAAAAAATAATAAAAAAAAGAATTTAGAAGGCAATGGAAAATGTCCTGTAGATTAGGATGGTCTAGCAAGGATTCATGCAAGAGTCCGGGCTTAAACTCAGTCCTGAAGGATTACTATGGTTAATGTAAGTGGAGGGGCACTAGAGGGAATCCAAATAAGAAATACTGATACAATAAATGTACACAATAATTCTCTCTTTGTGGTAAACATTTAGTAGACCTGCTTGATTAGAAGAGGGAAGGAAGAGAGAAAGAGAGAGAATGTAATGAGGAACAACATATATGTTATATTCATACATCCATCCATCTATCCATTCATCTATCCATCCATCTGTCAAGCACATAGTTAGGGAGCTAGGTAAGGTGCAGAGCTAGGATTTGAACTAGGGCTGCTGTGCATTCAAGCTTATATCCTTTTTATAAGTATAAAAAGTTTTCAATACAGGTTTGCAAGAGCTGAGTTGTGGATGTAGAGATAGTGAGTTTCTTTATTACTCTTTTCCAAGAATTAACTTGATACGTTTAACAGATGTAGGTCAAGAACGCAATGCTAAAGAAAGAAAAAAAGCTATGTGAGCAGACATGTGTTGGTATATGTATATGTGTTGAGTATGTGTACAAAAGAGGAGAAGGTAATTCAGCCATTGTTAACCACATCCATGTCAAAAGAAGTAATGAATTATCTTCTTCAGCACTGTATTTGCTTTCTGATTTGTACAAGATTTCTTCTATTCCGTTAGTCCTTTGAAGTGCGGCTCACCAAGAAGATTATAAGGTGGGAAGAAAGAGAGGATGAATGAATGCATGAGCAATCTTCATCATAAGGACAAGCAGCTCCAAGCACACTTCATGCTGAAAGCAGATGGGGGAAGGTAGACAGAAGCTGTAGATGTGTTCAAATTTTCAGTATCATTGGTTTTATACAGTCCTTTGAAAGATCACATAAGTACTCTGTGCCCAAGTATGGACATCTGTAGAATTACATAGGGACTGAGTAAGAGGATAATTAGACTATATGTAAATACCCAGTGTATAGTATTCAAAAGTTGATTGGGGGGAAAATGTCTCATCTTTGTATATAAAAAATAATGATGTATTTTTTTTTTTTTTTTTTTGCGGTATGCGGGCCTCTCACTGTGTGGCCTCTCCCATTGCAGAGCACAGGCTCCGAACACGCAGGCTCAGCGGCCATGGCTCACGGGCCCAGCCGCTCCGCGGCATGTGGGATCCTCCCGAACTGGGGCACGAACCCGTGTCCACTGCATCGGCAGGCGGACTCTCAACCACTGCGCCACCAGGGAAGCCCTAATGATGTATTTTTGTTTGTCAGAATCTACATGATGATTGAGATGTGCAGATGGATAGACTGTAGGAAGAAAAAAAGGGCAGGTAAGTACAGGTTTATTCATATATCACAGATTAAAATAAGAACAAGAAAGGCACACGTGTTTGATTCTGACTTAAATCATTAATGTGACTTAACAGTGCAGAGAATAGTACATGAGTTCTCTGTTTTAGATTTCTAAAATGTTCTATTTCTGCTATGATGAGTTGAAATCCTCCTATTCTACTCCCACAAAACAGTTATAATACATTAAAGTAAATGATCGTTTTAAAGGTGTTATATGGGGAACCAAGGTGAAATTGAAAAAAAAAATTCAAATCTCTCAACTCTGTTACTATTCCTAAAATAAAAGACGGAAGTAGGACCAGCTCATATAAAAAAATAGATTCTTGTGGTAACCTACATACTCAGATTTCTTCATTCTCCTCTGCCGTGTATTAAAAAAAAATTAGAATCCTCATATGCATCTCCAACTTATGTTTTGTGGAAATCAGTTTTAGTGATACGTGGGATGGCCAGTCATTGTGATGTTATCAAGTTATATGATCTTTTGAGATTGGCAACTGACGGTCATGGAAAAGATAAGTAATTTCAAAATTGCTAAATAACAATATGAACATGATCAAAGAAAACAAAGATGCAATTTACCTCACCATTTGTGATTTTATGAGGCACCATCCATAGTTAAACGAATTCACATTGATCCAAAGGCGTTTTACTAGCACTCGGCAATGCTAGCAATTTAATGTAGCTCAAGATTCAGTAAAAGGTAGACTTTATTCATCAAAAAAAAATTTTTTTTTTGAAGAGCCCGAGGGCCGCGACCAGCTGAGACCCCTGGCCCACCTCCGTGCCGAGGGTGGCGGAGGACCCAGGCGTGGACATCAAAATGTTTTTAAAGGCTATTTTTTCTTTGTCTTCTTTTGTGGTTTAGTAGATTGGAACCTTTAAGGTATTCCAAAAGGGTTAACTACATTCATTTACAAGAGACTTAATATCCGTTGATAAAATAATCTTCAGAAATGAATATTATATACTATTTTAGAACTCTGAAATAATAAATTATCTGACAAATTTTTTGTTTCAAATAAGCCATCAGTATTAGATACAATTAAAATTAATACACTGAAGATTGGGTGAATTTTAAACAATATACTGTAGTTATTAGAGACACAATCTTCTCAGCTTGTAGGTGACAGAAGAAACAGTACCATTGTCTCTGATTTTCTTGGGAAAGTCACTATTATGTCTTAAGCCCTTCTTTGATATTTTACTAAAGCACAGCAAAAATCAAAGTTCTTTATTCTTCAGATGGTTTGAAACAGAATCAAACCTTAAGGCATTTTGGGGGGATTTTTTTTGTTTGTTTTTTTGATTAGTTCTACATTGATGTATTAAACTTAAGAATTAACTTGAGTATGAAATAACATTTTTGGGATATTTTTGCAATCTAATTTTTCTCCTCTGCATCTTGATATAATTTGATGGTTTGACTAAACAAGTTGATGATTTCATACATCTATTTACAGTGTTTCCAAGATCCAAATTTATATCACAAGTTGGAACTCACAATGTTTTGTTTGTTGTTTTTGCTTGTCTAGTTTGGTTTTTAAGGCACCCTCACCCCCTTGCTCGTGTTTCCTGTTATTTTAGGTCATCTTTAGTTCCTCTTTGATTTGAAAGATTTTGCTTCTGTGTTCTCTTAAGGGAGAATGTTTATAATGGTTTGTGTGCCCACACTCCATCATGGAGAATAGGCAGTTTTGAGAAATCATGCTATATGTATCCTTGGCTTTCCCAATGACTTCCATTTTGGAAAGAACAAAAAAGACTCTGTGCTTTCACTCTTTCAATTTTTTTAATTAAAAAATATTTGACATATAAGATTTAAATTTAAGGTATACAGCATGTTAATTTGATGCATTTATACATTGTAATATCATTGCCATTGTGTAATAACTCCTCTATCATGTTACATAATTACTTTCTTTTTACTGGTTGAATAATTAAGTTCTAGTTGATAATTATAATATAATATTGTTGTCTACATTCACTATACTGTGCATTAGACCTCTAGGGCTTATTTACTACTCCTTACAAATTTGGACCCTTAGACATCTGTCCTGTTCCCTCACCCCATCCTCTGGTGACCACCATTTTACTCTCTGCATTTACAGATTTGACCTTTTCAGATTCTACATATAAGTGATACCATACAGCACTTGTCTTTCTCTGTCTGAGAAAGACTTATCTCAAGACTCTGTGCTTTCTGAAGATCAATGCTTTCAGAAAGACTGAAATGCTTTCACATCAGAGGGGGAAATATCAAAGAATTTCCCCATCTTTTAGTATAAATTAATGAGAAATTCAAAATTTTTCTTTCCACTTGAAGCCTCCCTTCACCTCTGCTTCTGAATATGATACATTTTTTCCTCTGTAAGAGACTTTTTCTTCCCCAGAGCCCTTCTGATATGGGGGAATTAATATTTCATCATACAATTATAAATGTCTGCCTAGGCAGAAACTTTTCTGTCTGTTGTTAACATGACTCTTGGGGTAACCTCTTCAGATAAGGCTTTCCAGTGAGTGGAGAGCAGCTTTTAACATGGAGATGGCACACAATGATGGGATATAAATGTATAAGCACCATTCAAATTAAAGTTCTTGTCAGATAAAATTGGACTTGCAGGGGGAAAATGTATTTCTTTTTTGAGTTTATGCAGTACTCGTATTATTCCAAGTGCGTTTATGTATAAGACTTAGGGAATTTTTCTATATGTCATACTGCTATTCTGCAGGGAAAGAAATAATTACAGACATGTCCCTTCACAATAAGAAAGTGCAAATAAATTTCCAAATGTGTTTCAAAATCAAGAGTAATTCCAGATTTTATGGTGTTAATAGCATAGTAGTAAAAAACCCTCAAATATCCCTGGTTTAAATTCCTAACAGTCCATGTAATTGCTTTGTGATCATGAGCAAGATAGTTAGCTGTAATTTTCCTGTTCCTCATTTTAAAATTTAGATAATACTAGTATACTTGTCCTAGGGGTGTGGTGAGGATTAAAGAAGAGATGGCATAACACATGGATTAGCTATTATCTATTATTGTCATTAATTCAGGTCTATACTTTCATAATAGATTAAAATAATTAGTTTCTACTTTTACACTCCTTAATACACTGTCAAATCTCTTTCTTCCTACTGCTCTTTTCATTTCATGAAAACTGCTTTATTCCAGTTCAGTAACGACTTCCCATTTGCTGAATAACTGAGCATTTTTTAGACCTGACCCTCCACTCACTGAAGCTTACCGGTGCTTTTGTCTTGATACTCTTTCCTATTTTGCCTTCTCAACTGGTTAGAGAACACAGAGGAATCTCAAAGTGTGAGCGTTCTCTCTTCCTGCCTAGCTACTAAGGAACTCTGTTGTTTTAAGGATATGCCTCGTACTCTATGCCCTATATGCCATTAACACCTATGCCCTTCTTTCCAGACTACGTGTGTTGACTTTTCCAGTATGAGTTTTCCAAAGGTAAAGGTAGCAAATTTATATATTTGCTCCTTAAAAGTATGAGATGTGATTACCTGTCAAAACCGAGACATTATTTGAATGAAAAGCTATGCTTGTAACAACAAGCATATGGTTGTAGGTCCTAGCTGTAGTTTGATAGATTATCTATGCTCCCTTAGTGCTTTATCATATGTCACTGGGGTCCAGATACTTTGGATATGGACTTTGGCCTTAAGAAGTAAGCCAAAAAGTACATCATGGCTGGGAATCTGTAGGTGAGGTAAGGATCTTTAATATGGTCCCTGGTGACTTTTTTATTGGAAGTCAGGTATAATTGCCTCTCCCATTAGGAACAGGTGATTAAGAGACAGAAGAACATTAAACCATGAAGCATCAAGAAAAGTCTGGATATTGTTGCTGCTATTTTAACACAAACAGGCAAGAGAGGTACCAGCTAAAGAACAGTAAATATTTCAACAGCAAGACAAGATCTAGGTTAATGGTTCTCAAATTGTAATGCACATAAGAATCATCTGGGTTGTTTATTAGAACTACAGAGCCTCGATCGCCACATATTTGGGGAAGTTTTTAGAGGATATCTTATATGTGCTCTCAGAGAAATCCCCTCTGCTGACTGCTGTTGCTCTCCTGCTGAGACCATCAGGCATCTGATGTGCCCCTGGGAGTCCACTCTGTCGCTGGGTATCCTGGGCTACACCTGGACTCTATTTCTTCTCTCAGAAGATGCTGCTCTGCCAGAGCCCTGTTTCCCAAGGGCCAATAAAAAGCCAAGTACCAACATCCCTGAGATTTTAGAACACTCCTGCCTTCCCTGTGGTTCCCTCTGCAATGGAGTCTGGTGTTAACAATGCTCTGCACAGAACAGGGAATGCACTGCGGCCTTATCAATCCCCTGCCTGTTGACTCATCACCCATATTCTTGCAGGAAACTCAACTCTCTTCTCCCTTTTTCTCCCCCATACATATCATGCAGCAAATACATATCTTAGTGGTGACTGGCTGCTTATATACAGTCCTATTTGAGGCCCGTTGCCAACACCACAATGACATTTTCGTCTGAATTTTTACAGTGGTCTTTTTGCTAACATCCCTGCTTCCTGTCTCATTCCTTCTGGTTTATTCCTTCCTCAGTTAGAGTTGTCTTTCTCTAATTTAAATCTCATATCATTCTTTGGCTTAAGATCCCTCAGTGAGTCCCTGTTTCTTTCAGGATAATAGCTAATTCAACACAACCGGTATTCTGTTACTCGTTCAGCCTCAGTTCCCCCTGCTTCCCTCCACATCTCATGCCTGCCTTCCAGACATTTTCTCTCATTGTCTGTCTTTGCAGAAATTAGCATGAGCAACTACTTTTCTCCGTTTACTGGTTACAAGCCTTTTTAACCCAATAATACTATAAAGTTCTTTTGATCAGGGGCCATTTCTTATTTTTTATATTTCCATGTTCCCTAGCAGAGGACTTTAAATACAGTTGCTAAGGTAAATTAGGAAGGCAGGTATTAAGGAAAAAATAGGAAGGAAGGAAAGAAAGAAAGAAGGAAAAAAGGAAGAAAGTTTGTTATACGTGTCTAGAGACTAATATCTAGATATATGGGTTTACCAGTCTCATATATTAATACTTTGTTTTTCTAATGTGTTTCTTTCTACTATAGAAACAAAACTAGCAGGGAAAGTAATAAGCTATTTCTTCTTGGCTCTCATTGCCCAGCACTATGTCCACTCCTTTCCTCCCAGGCACACAGCCTTAATGTGGCCATCAATCCATGCTGCTGGTTATTAAATGGGAATCAATAGAATGCCTTCAATCATTTATATCGATGAGCAGGGAAGGAGGTCGGAGATGTAGAGAAATAGTCCCAGACTGAGGAAGGCAAGAAGAGCAAATGCATGGCAGAAGCAAGTGAAAATCCTTAAGTTAGGGATTTTTAAAAATTGACCTCCCTCACAGTTGCCTTGCTGTTCTCAAATGACACTTGAACACACATCAGAAACGTCAGCCAGGCAGGGAAGCAACAGCCCACTTCTTTTGAGTTCTCAAGGGTATGATGAATATCAATTGAAGATAATACATTTCACTTCTATTGCTTCTCATAGGTTATCACTCAACATCTAATCATTAAGGAAGTACAGAAATTTTTTTTCTTGAATTTTTTATTGAAATAAAGTTTATGTACGATATTATATAAGCTACAGGTGTACAACATAAGTACTATATAGTGATTCACAATTTTTAAGGGTTACACTCCAATTACAGTTATTATAAAATATTGGCTGTATCCTCTGCTTTGTAGCTTATTTTATACGTAATAGTTTGTATCTCTTAATTCCCTATCCAGAAAGACATTCTGAATGCCTGTTATTTATCCATGCACAGTCTTTGAGGCAAGGTCCACATTTTACATTCTTCTCTCTGAAGTTGGAGCTACATTTCACAGAATTTTTTTGTCAGGTAGAGTTTTGTTCAGTTCTAGGAATAGTGGGCTTTAGTAGGCGAGTGGATGGCAAGAGGAGAGAAGAGACCACCTTCCTACTTTCTTGCTGTTCCCAGTATTATCACACCAACTGTGTCTCTTTGTCCTAACACCAGCAGTTGGTCACAGACTCCAGCTTCTTTTACCACTCCTGGAACCAAGCCCATCAGATGTCACCAACACTGCAGCGGCTGGCTAATGCTCTCTCCTTTGTGGTTTGAGATCACCTTACATGACCTCTCTAAATTTCTCAAACCCAATCCTGAAACCCAATTCCATTTTGTTTTCCTAGCTGCAGAGTTACCCCAAAGATATTTCCCTTGGCTGCCTCAACATTCACTTTTTCCTTCTTCACCCTCCTACCCTGCGATAATAGGTTCCTAATATCCTGGAATGAATCTACTGTCTTGAAATATCTAGTGCCAGTTTTGTTTTCCTGAGTGTACTCTCATCCCTTAGGACTCTGGATTCTGTTTTCAGTCTTCTACTAATTCAGAGGTCATACTATTTCTACACTGACTAACATCAAACTTACAGCCATATGTCTGGAGTCCAGGAAAGACATCCTTTTAGGGCTTCCCTGGTGGCACAGTGGTTAAGAATCCACCTGCCAATGCAGGGGACACGGGTTCGAGCCCTGGTCCGGGAAAATCCCACATGCCGTGGAGCAACTAAGCACGTGCGCCACAACTACTGAGCCTACGCTCTAGAGCCCGCAAGCCACAACTACTGAAGCCTGTGTGCCTAGAGCCTGTGCTCCGCAACAAGAGAAGCCACCGCCATGAGAAGACCGCGCACCACAACGAAGAGTAGCCCCCGCTCGCCGCAACCAGAGAAAGCCCATGTGCAGCAACAAAGACCCAATGCAGCCAAAAATAAATTAAATTAAATAAATAAATTTATATAAAAAAAGAAAAAAACCCATCCTTTTATTTTCACCTTTCTCACCTATACTCAGCCTCATTTCTTCCCATACCATAAAACAGGCCTTACCTTACAAATACTATTATAGTATGTGTTCTGCACATCCGACACTTCTGCAAACTTATTCTAATCTAGATGTCTTTTTTACACTGTTCTCCAGTATCTTCTTTCTGCGTATTCAAGACACCTACCGCAAAGCCCTATAACCAGCCCCTCTAACGGTGAGTAGCAGCCTCTACTACCACAGCTTATAATATTCCATTTTTTTGTAAGCTATTACAGGTCTACCTTACCTTATACAATCATGATGATGGTGATGATGATTTCCTGTTTGTCAATCTTGATTTCTGAATTAAAAGTTATGTAAAGACAGAGACTGTATCCTTAATTTCTTTTCATTGCCCATTTTATATATTATATAGTCAGTTGCATAAAGATGCTCTTTATACACAGATGGTCTAATTTCATCCAGCAGCTAAGCAAGTAACCATAGTTTATCTTTTCTTCTCAATGTCGATTATTCTTGATGTTCTATTTCCAGTATACCAAGGCTTGCCATCCAGTATGGGTAGAAGGATGTTGTTCTTAACGATGATAAAGTGTTTTACCCTTAGCCCATGTAAAATCTTTCTGGCAGGTTTATTACTGCTTTAATTTTTTAAAGTGCCCTTTTGAAATCACAGCCTTGACACGAGCTTGGGTAATTGAAATTCCTGTAACTTTTGGTGCCATGAAAAATGTCCCATGACTGGAATAGCCTAATATGATTTTTACTCCCTCCACGAGAAAAGAGCCCTGTTTGCTAGTGAAAAGCAGTGGGAAAATTATCCAGTCTTTGCTTTAATTCTGTTCTCCACATTTGATCCCTCTACAGCAGCTCTCCACATTTTCTTCTGCATCAGGTCATTCATTAGGTGACATGCAGTAGCTGAATGTGAGGAACTGCCACTTAAAACTGCAGGAATGCTTCCTTCTTGAAGGTGCGTAATACTGAGGAAAACAGTCAGTTCAAAAGCGAAGTTTGCCATCTATCTTTAAATAACACTGTAAATAAAAGATGATATTCTAACTTGCCTTTATTGGATACGTTTTTTTAGCGAATACAAAAATTTACGAAAGTAAAACAGAATATTCTATATTGCTTTCTTTCTAAGTGAAAAACTGTTAAAAAAACAAACTTTTTATATTTGAGTGTGAACGGTAATAAAATGTGAAATATGTCAGAGGCCTTCACCCTCTTACATGTTACTAAAGAAGAAGGAGGAGGAGGAGGAGGAAGCATCTATCAAACCAAAACTTCTACTCTTAGATTCAGCGGTGGGTGGCAGGGCATAAACTGAGGTGGCGAAGGAAGCTCGTCTGGTCAGATAGATAAAGTTCTCTTCACACCCTAATGAAGACATGACTGAACTGATTTCGTTTTGACGACAAAGAGAAAGCATTTAGAAGACGGTAATATTCCTTGAGGGCTTTCACCTGCTCTTGGACATGACAGTTTTCCTCTGATTAGTGTCTCTTCCTTTGCCTTCCCCAGCCCCTGGTAACTTTGAGAACCTTGCCCTCTTACAGCTTCAGACAGGGGGAGACTATTACTTTAACCTCAGTCCTATCATCAGATAAGTCGAAGCATCAAGTCCTCCACAAGAGCTGGGGCATGGTGGTCCAGTCCACCCCAGAGCTCCTTTCTGACTCATCAGATAAAACCTGGTACTCCCTGGGTGTGAGTGCCTATATGTTTTTCCTTCTGAAATCTCTTTTTAGTCCTTATTCCCCTCCACACCATGTTCTTCAAAGCTACCTTATATTCTGCTCCTCATGTGGCACTGGTGTTTTCTTCCTCCTTTATCACTGGAGCCTGCTCTGAAGGACTACTCTTACTTCTCCTCCCTGCAATAACAGGAACCTGGAATATCAAGAATAGTAGCCACCACAGGAGACCTAAATAGACATTTTTCCAAAGAAGACACACAGATGGCCAACAGGCCCATAAAAAGATGCTCAACATCACTAATTATTAGAGAAATGCAAATCAAAACTACAGTGAGGTATCACCTCACACCTGTCAGCATGGGCATCACCAAAGGTCTACAAATAACAAATTGTGGAGAGGGTGTGGAGAAAAGGGAACCCTCCTACACTCGTGGTGGGAATCTAAATTGGTACAGCCACTATGGAAAACAGTATGGAGGTTCCTCAGAAAACTACAGTTGCTATATGATCCAGCAATCTCACTCCTGGGCATATATCCAGATGAAACTATAACTCAAAAAGATATATGCACCTCTACGTTCATAGCAGCACTTTTCACAATAGCCAAGACATGGAAACAACCTAAATGTCCATCGACAGGTGAATGAATAAAGAAGACATGGTAAATGTATACAATGGAATACTACTCAGCCATAAAAAATGAAATAATGTCATTTGCAGTAACATGAATGAACCTAGAGATTATCATACTAAATTAAGTAAGCCAGAAAGAGAAAGACAAATACCATATGATATCACTTATATGTGGAATCTAAAATATAACACAAATAAACTTATCTAAGAAATAGACTCACAAACATAGAGAACAGACTTGTGGGTGCCAAGAGGGAGGGTGAAGAGTGGGAGAGGGATGGATTGGGAGTGAGTTTGGGATTAGCAGATGCAAACTATTATACAGAGAAAGGATAAACAACAAGGTCCTACTGTATAGCACAGGGAACTATATTCAATATCCTGCAATAAACCATAATGGAAAAGAACATGAAAAAGAATGTATATATATGTATAAATGAATCACTTGGCTGTACAGGAGAAATTTACACAACATTGTAAATCAACTATACTTCAATAAAATAAATTTAAAAAAAGAATAATAACCACTGGGGCTCTGTGTAACTACATTCCACCTGAATGACTGAACACCTTGAAATCACTGTGCTGTTGACTGTGGCAAAGGTTCTTCTGTTCCCTGGTGATCTGGTGCTAGTTTTATCACTATGGGCAAGAAGACCACCTGAGTTCTGTTTTCTTCCTACTGTTTAGTGGGTTAATTTCAAAAAAACATTATAAAAATACTATTGACCCATCTTTAAGAATTCTTTTCAGTTTTCATTCATTTTCTACTCTATTTATTTTTCTCTGTTTTTTTAAAGCCTTTTGGCTTTTCTGTGGTTCTTAACAGGGATAGAGAAGAGCTAATTAAATTCAGTGATGCCCTCTCTCTTTAAATACCATAAAATGAGTTTGTAGTAGGAGGTTGGAGCAAAAAGATGGATGTCTATTGCATACAGGCTCATGCGTGTTTCTGATACAAAACATTTGGGGATTTACTCTGTATTTCAGTTAAACATTCTGTTAGAAACCAGGTTTGGCCTTGTTACTCACATTTGAATGATACTGTGGTTTTCGACCAGGGTCTGGGATTTTACCCTACTTATGAGCTAATAACTTAGCTTGCTATAGCTGCATGGATGCTGGCAGATGATCTGAAACTCAAAGATCAGAGACAATGATTTATTATTTACAGCACAGCAAGCATGCAGTGGAGTTCCATGAGGTGAGGGGGCGAGGCCCAGTTAGATGTTGTCCTTGCAGCAAGTTCACAGTCCAAAAACTGTAAACTTGGGGAATCACAGCTTTCATAGTGAGCCTCTGTGTCTTGGTAGAGACACAGCCCTAAGAAATGTCCTGAGTAAAGAAAGTTCAGGGACTTGCATTCTTGTCATATCCAACAAAAATGGGCATGGATACTCAATACTCATGCCAGATTACCTCTTCCAATATTCTTTAACTTCAATTTCAGTAAGAATTTCTTAGAAACTCTGTTTAAAATCCATATTCCTGGATACAACATAGAGAGATTTTAATTCAACAGTTCTGGGATATTGCCAAAGAAACTGCATCTTTATTATAATCAACAGATGATTTTGATGCAGATAGTTTTTCCTAGAAGTGTTTTATTGCCTCTAAATTGCTTTCCTATACATGGTATCATTAACAATTGAGGTAGATGTTCTGTATGTACAGGCATGCCAGTTGTAGAGAAAAAGAAACACCCCTCAACCAACCTAAACATACTGTGTCTTCCATAGTCCAGGATTAACATGTGGATGGCTATGTCTTATCGTAGCATATATAAAAAAAGCTAACCACGTCAGAGAAATTATACTAAGTTACCATATTCAGAAATGAATTCACAATGTTAGTAGCTCTCTGTAAAATGTTTTAGCCAAAGCAAAAGCCAGGAAGAGGTGTGAGAGGAATCAATGGGTCTGAGTCAGATGGAGATGGAATGTTCCCCTTTTCAAAAACAGGTGGTTATTGGAATAATTGTTTAGAAAGAAAAAAAGACCAATAGCTTAAATGTTTAAGATCTGTTTTTGAGCTGATTCTCCTATAAAGAACAAAACTTTGGGAAAATCACAGAATCTCTGTTAATTCATCTGTAAAACAGAAATTATATCTTTCTTGCCTGGGAGGTGGTGGGACTCAGAGGAGAAAATGTGTCTAAAGCATCTTGTCAATTGGATAGTGATATGCAGATGAAAGCGATGCTGATCATTTTATTCAGGCTACCTTTTGCCTTTTAGGAAAAATGCAGCCTCTTCTTGACAAATACAGGACATGAGAATATATCTTTTTCAGTGGCTTGACCAAAGTAGTAAACATTATCTGATTAACCTGAATATCTTTCAAATAGAATTTCAATTACAGGCATACCTCAGAGATGTTGCAGTTCAGTTCCAGACTTCCCTAATAAAAGCCAATATTGAAATAAAGTGAATTACATGGACTTTTTGTTTTTTCAGTACATATAACAGTTATGTTTACACTATACTGTAGTCTTAAATGTGCCATAGCATTTATTCTAAAAGAACAATGTACATACCTGCATTTAAAAATATTGCCAAAAAGTGTCAAAACAATTACCGTAGTAACAGTGTAAGATCACTGATCATAGATCACCATAACAAATATAATAATGAAAAAGTTTGAAGTGTGAATTATCAAAATGTGACACAGAAACACAAAGTGAGCAAATGCTATAGGCAAAATCGTGCCCATAGACTTGCTCAGTGCAAGGTTGCCACAAGCCTTCAAACTGTAAAAAAAATACAGTAAATACTATGTTTTTACTGCAAATTGCAATAAATCAAAGTGCAATAAAACAACGTGTGCCTGCATGCTATTCCAGTGCTACCAAGGGATCTCAGCTGTTAGAAAAGTCTCCATTTATGATAAATTTTCATTGAGAATTACTATTAATCAACAGTGTATCCCATCAATGCATTTTTCCACTTGACAAAATTAAAATTACATGAATTTCATTTTATTCACTTGGTGATAACTTCAATATGTGCGAACAGCTACTCATCCAGAAGGCCCAGTGTTTTAGTATGATTCTTTCCCCTCAACTCTTGGTCTTTGAGCCTTTTTGTGTTAATTTGCCAGTTTAGAATAAAGTGGTGGCACCATTGTTAAACAAATTACTTTGTTTAATAATTTCAGGGTGCACATTAGGAGCTCAGGAAGATTTTGTTCTTATGGTTTCTTCCCAAGTACAAATGGCCATGATATAACAGCCCTGCTGTATGTAGTCATGTATGGTGAACAAGAGGCATCATGTCTGATAACTGTTTGCTATGAGAGAATTCATTTCAACAAAGCTGTTCATGAAAAGCAGGTACTTTAGTGCCAATTCTGGATGGTTGAATGGGCCTCTACCATAATATCCTCTGCCAGGGATTCTTAATTAGTCAATAGGAAAGTTTACCTACCTGGATCTTTTAAAAAATTTTTTTAAAAAAGTCCAGACTGAATACAAAGCATTTTTCAGTGATATAATCAAGCATAAGAAAAATACCGTAAAAATGTATAACCTAAAGTTTTATTATTTTTTGTCTTTTACATACTAATAAAAGTTGATGGCACTTGTGCTCTGATTTAAAATAAGGCCATTTGAAAACTCAGTGGGCCTTTGATGTCATCTTTATGACAATAAACACTTTTTCTTAGAGTTCTCAGTTTTAAGTGAGGATTTCAATTCAGTAACTCACCAGTTTAAAAACATTTCCTGTGAAGGAACAAATAGTAAATATTTTATGCTTTATGAATTTGCCAAGGATATTATATAAGGTCTTATATAATAAGTCAGAAAACAAATTTCCACCCACATTTTATTGATGATATTCAAATAATAAAAATAACTGAATAACCTTTTTTGTAATACAGGGCTAATAATGTGAAGATTCCTTGCAGCGTATTTAAAAATTTTTTTTTATCGAAGTATAGTTGATTTACAATGTTGTGTTAGTCTCAAGTGTACAGCAAAGTGATTCAGTTACACGGACACGTATATACATATATCTATTCTTTTTCAGATTCTTTTCCCTTACAGGTTATTACAAGATACTGAATATAGTTCCCTGTGCTATGCAGTAGGTCCTTGTTGTTTATCTATTTTATATATAGTAGTGTGTATATGCTAATCTCAAACTCCTAATTTATCTCTAGTGTATTTTTTTTTTCAGTTACTGTATTCTCTATCTCTGTTTGGTTCTTCTTTATATTTTCTAACTAACTCTGTCAAAAATTTCTAACCTTTCATTCTGTTCATTCTGTTCTACCGAGTTCTTTGAGCAATTTGTGATCGTTGCCTTGAACTCTTTAATGGGTAGATTCCTTATCTCCACTTCACTTAGTTCTTCTGGAGTTTTATCTTGTTCCTTCATTTGAAACATATTCCTCTGTTGCCTCTTTTTGCTTGATTCACTGTTTTTATTTCTATGTATTTGGTAGGTAGAATACATTTCCCAGCGTTGGAGAGAAATAGTCTTTTGTAGATGTCCTACGTGTCCCAGCAGTGCACTCCTTTCTGGTCACCAGAGCTATATGCTCTAGGGGTGCTCCCTATATGGGCTGCATGGGCCATTTTATTATAGCAAGCTGACTACTATGGGTGGTCTGGTAGGCATGGGTGGCCCCCTATCTGGTTGGTTACCAGGCTCTGCCTTATGCTGAGGCTGCCGGCCACTGGTGGATGGGGTCAGGTCACAAGGCTTCTGGCTGCAGAGCCCTGGGGGAAGGGGGTTCCAGGACTAGTGCTGGCCCACTGTTGGATGGAACCAGCTTCTGGGGTTTGTGGTCTGGTGTCTTAGATCTAGTGTCTGTATGCGAGTGGACCGGGCCAGTTCCTGACATGGCTACTAGCTCTGGGGTCTAGGACATCTCAGAGCTGGTGTCAGCCTGCTGATGTGAGAGACCTAATCTTGGCGTGGCTGGCTAAGGGGCCTAAGGCGTCCCATAGCTGGTATTGGCCTGCTGGTGGGCAGGGCTGGGGCCAGTGGGTCCCAGGACTGTGCAGTCGTGCTGGTAGGTGGGCTGGTTCTAACAGGGAAGGCTGCAGGACTATGGTGGTCCTGGGCCTGGTAACTACCTGCTGGTGGGTGGGGCTGGAGACCAGGGGATCCAGGGGCTGGTGCCTGCTCACGGGTGGGTGAAGCTGGATCTTGTGGTTAGTGCTGGTCCACTAGTGAGCAGAGCCAGTCCCTGAGGTCTCTGAACTGGTATTGGCCCTCTGGTTGGTGGTATGGAGCTAGTGCCATGGCACTGATGGGCAGGGCTGGATCCTGGGTCCTCTGGTGGTTGGGGCATGGTTCCCTGTCAGATGGGTTCTCAGGGGGGTGTTAATGCTGCCAGCCTCTTGGTGGCAGGGCTGTATTTCTGCCTGACTAGCTGCTTGGGCTGAAGCATCCCAGTACCAGTGCCTAAAGGCTAGGGGGTGAGACCAGGTCCCAGCACTAATAAGCTAGAGGGAGGATTCCAAACTGACACTTGCCTGCACTGCTGTCTTTATGGTAGAATGAGCTTCCCCAAAGTACCTTTGTCACCTAGGTGAGCTCCAGTTGCCACCTGTCCCGCCAGGAAGCTCTCCAACATTAGTAGGTAAGCCTGACTCAGGCTCCTTTCAAATTGCTGCTTCTGCCCTGGTCTAGAGTGTGTGAGATTTTGTGTGCACCCTTTAAGAGTGGAGTCTCTGTTTCCCACAGCCCTCTAGCTCTCCCATAAGTAAGCTCCACTTGCCATCAAAGCTAAACGTTCTGGGCACTCATCTACCTGGTTCAGGTCCATGAGCTGGGGAGCCTGATGTGGTGCTTGGATCCATTGCTCCTCGTGGAGAACCTCTGCAATTGTAATTATTCTCCTGTCTGTGGGTTGCCCATATGGAGGTATGGGTCTTAACTCTACCACATTCCATCCTTCCTACCCATGTTGTTGCAATTTCTTCTGTATACATTTAGCTCCAGAAGATCTCTTCTGCTAACCTTCAGGTCTTTCTTATCAACAGTTGCTCTGTAAGTAGTTGTAATTTTGGTGTGCCCATGGAAGGAGGTGAGGTCAGGGTCTTCCTACTCCGCCATCTCGGCCACTCCCTCTAATATTTATTTTATATCATTTTAAGGAAAAATGAGTATAAAGTATGTTGAAAAATTTTACACACAATAGGCAAAATACACATTTTTATCCATTTTTTCTTTGAAATGTATTCAAACACTTTAAACTACAACACTCCTGCACAGTGAGAGAGAACGATTAATACTCATTGTAGATGTAGAAAAATCTCAAGATTTATATTTGAAATAGAGACACAGTAAGTAACAGGGATTTTTTTACTTTACTTTGTTTAATCTCTATTTTTTCAACCATAAAATGGTGCAATAATAATATTTGCTAATCAGAGTTGCTATGAAGCTGAGAATATAAAATGCTTCATATCTTGAAAAGTATCTCATGAAAATGTAATTATTATCTGGAAATTACATGGCTATACAGTAGTTACTCTTGATTTACAGTTTGACTTTCAAATTAGATTATGATCGTTTTTTTTTCCCCCTCAACAGCTAGTTGATTCCTCACACACAAAAAATTAACTCCTAAATCTTAAAGATAAAGACTAGCTCTTTAAAGCAGTGGAATGAATCTCTAAAATTCAAATTAAATTTCAGCATCTAACTTTACAAACATGCAAGTCACAGAAAGCAGTTTTGTATTATGTAGATGGAAGTGAGCAACCTTATGGCTTTGCATGACTTCACTATAAATTCTAGAATTCTATTATTCCTCTTTCTTTCTTCCTTCCTACTCCAATTGCTGGTGACTTTTTTCATACCTTAGTTTATGTATGATAAATTAATCCGTAGAATATATTTGGAAGTTCAGCCGCAAATCAAACACAGTGATAACATCTTTACAGGCTGTACTCAAAGACCACCCCAGGGAAGCAAAGCTCCATGTTCTTAAGTAAACAGAAACATTTAAGCATGAATGACATTTGAAAGAAGGCACAGTCCTTTTAGTGGCCTACAAAGCCCCATATATTCTCTCTCATGCACATCTACCACCATCACCACACCACCTCTGTGGCTTTGTCTTCTACTACTGTCTCAGTCATAGTCATTCCAGTCCGGCCATTCTGACCTCTTTCATCAAAATGTGCATTGTGCCCTGTCCTTTGTTCTGAGTGTGTCCTCTGCCTGAACAATCTTTCTAAAATATGCACATAGCTACTTCACTCACTGCCTTTGAGACTTTGTCCAAACACTGCCTTCTCAATGAAGCTCACCTTCACTCTCTATTTAAAGTTGCATCTCTTCAACTACCAGTGTTTGTGATCCTTCCTCTTCTGCTCTACTTTGTCTTCCCATAATACTTGTCATCTGCTAGCAAGTACATTTTTATTATTTATTGTCAGTCTCTCCCTGTGAGAATGTATGCTCTCTGAGGAGTCTTTCCTCTGCTTTGTTTACTGCTGTCTCCCAAGCACCAAGAAGAGTGACTGGAATGAATTTATTGGATAGATTAATAAATAAAACGTGAAATTCTTTCATTTATAAGAGGTATTTTGAGTTTTTTTGTTTTCTTGTCATTGATTTCATAGTATTTTTCTTGTCTGTCTTTTCCTTTTGTTTGTTTTGTTTTGTCTTTAGTTTGTTGTTTTTGTTTTTGTTGTAAAGCACTGGTATCCATGGCATAGATTTGGGATAAAAATAATAACACATCTTTCTCTTTTTTAGGTGTCCTATTACCTATTACTGCAGCCCTTTACAATGAAAAAAATCACCCATGTGTCTTAGAAGCTGAAATCTGAAATCTATAAAGTTGCAGAATACTTGTTAAGTTTATATAGACTCTCTGGGGATCTTGGTAATTTAACACTCTAGTGTGATTGTTAATTTTATGTGTCAACTTGTCCAGATATTTGGTCAAACATTAATTTTATGTGTCAACTTGTCCAGATATTTGGTCAAACATTCTGGTTGTTTCCGTGAGGGTGATTTTAGATGAGATTAACATTTAAAGTGGTAGACTGAGTAAACCAGCTTGCCCTTCCTAGTGTGGATGGGTCTCATCGAATCAGTTGAAGATCTGAATAGAACAAAAAGTATGATTCTCCCCCATTAGAAAGAATTCCCCCACTTGAGTGTCTTTGAACTCTGACATTGTTTTTTTCCCCTCCTTCAAACTCAAACTGAAACACTGTCTCTTCCTGGGCCTCAAGCTTGCTGGCCTTTGAACTAGAACTACACCATTGGCTTTCCTGGGTCTCCAGCTTACCAACTCACCCTGAAGATCCTGGGCTCTGTCAGACTCCATAACCATGTGATCCAATTCATTAGATATATGTATAATATATATAATATATATGAAATACGCATAGATATAATATTTGATATATATACATTTGTATTAGTTCTGTTTCTCTGGAGCACCTTGACTACTATACCTAATAATATTCAAGAAACTAGACTTTATCATGAAAGTAAAAAGGGGGAAAAATAACTTGTGTTACAGCACATGAGCTTTAGATTAGACTTAAGTAAAAACCTAATTTACCTTGGTTAGCAGTCTCTAGGTGAATTAAAAGGAATGATTTTGAGACAATCTCAGATTAAAAAAATAACAAAGCCAAGTATACGATTCTGTGTGTGTTGGTTTAGGGGATAGTTCAATGTCAGGAGAATAAATCATGTTACCTTGTGTGTAGTCATGTTCAGAAGAGCCCATCGCTCCACTTCCCCATATAAATGAGTGCTGGAGCTCCTGGAAAAGAAACAGAAGGAATTGAAATATGTCATTCTTCTGCTAGAGAGGAGAATATGGCCAAAACTGAAGCATCACAATCACTCTATATGGTAGGTATGATGTCCCGCAGATTATGCTTGAGAGTCATGAATGTTGTTTGATCTAAAATAATAATAAATCCTGTGGAGAAGAATTCCAAATAATTAGTGTAAGCACTTGCCCTCAAGGAAGTGGCGTGTAACGTCCCACTCCTTTAGTGTGGGCTCACCTAGAGACGTTATTCTGAAGGAAAGGAGTACATAAAAGAGGACAAAGGATAATGTTACATGGAGAAGCCTGACAAACACTATCTCAGCCGAATGATCAAGGTCAATGTTGGCAGTTATAAATCGTGTTGATAGTATATATCCTTGGCAGTATGTGATGAAAATGGCACTTTACCTCTGTGGGTGTTTTCCCCTAAACCCATAATCACAATGTAATCACTAGAAAATGTCAGACAAATTTCATCTGAGGGTGATTTTACAAAATACCTGATCAGTTCCCCTCCAAAGTGTTAAGGTCATAAAAATCAAAGGAAATTCTAGAAGATGTCATAGCCCAAGAAAGCCTAAGGAGACATGAAAACTAAATGTAACATGGTATCCTGGATGGAATCTTAGAACCGAAAAGGGACATTAGTAAAACTAAGTAAATGTGAAAAAAACATGGACTTTAGTTAATAATATATTAGAATTGATTCATTAACAATGACAAATGTATCATATTAGTAGGGGAAACTGGATGTGGAGTACATGAAAATCTCTATATTATCTTTGGAACTTTTCTGGAAATCTAAATATATTGTAAAATTAAAAGTTTATTGGGATAGGAAATTCTGAGCTCACCTTCTCCCACAGACCCATCAAAACAACAACTACATATAGAATGATTCTCTCTGAAAAAACCTGAAGACTAGCAGAACAGCTCTTCCACAACAAGGGAGAAATAAGAAATAAAAAGCCACGTAAGGATGGATAGGAGGGGCAGAGACATGGATTTGCTGGGACCCCTACCCCTGGTGCAGAAACCCACAAGTGGGATAAACATCACAAATATGGAACTCCTCCCTGGGAAGCAAGGAGTTCCAGCCGCACATTGGGCACCCCAGACTGTGGGATCTTCAGTGGGAAGACAAGCCCCTGAAATGACTGGCTTTGAAGACCACCAGGACTTACATCTGGGAGAGCTGAAAGTCTGTAGGAAACCGAGACTCTGCTCTGGAAGGGCTCATACACATACTCATTTGCTCTGAATCCCAGTGCAGAGGTGGTAGCTTGAGAAGCACTGGGCCAGGTGTGAGAGAGATTTGTTGACTATTTTAGAGCATATACCAAGGGGCAGGGGTTTACTGGAGATCTCTCCAGGGACAGAGGCACTGGTGGGCACCATTTTTCTTACTCTCCTTCTGCCTCACTAACCCGGTGAGGGCAAGCACAATTTTTTGCACCCTCAATCTATTCCCCCACCCCAGTGTTCCCCTGTGCCCCACCTCGCCAGACCTGGCACACAGCCTCACTCCAGCCCAGCACTCCTCTACCATGGCTCCTGTACAACCAGATCCAGAAAGTGCAGAAGGTGCATTCAAACCCCTCTGGCCACCAGCACACAGATGTTCATGGACCCTTGAATATATGGTACTGGTGGCCAGAGGGGCTTGCATTTCTGGGGCCCACAGGACTGAAAAAATCAGAGAGACAGGATCTGGCAGGCTACTAACCACAGGGCACTGCACAAACAACAACCAAACCTTACCCCCTGTCTTTCAGTGACTACCAGTTTAAGACTGGTGTTTCACCTAATACGTAGAAACAAACATAGTCATGCAAAATGAGGAGACAGAGAAATATATGCCAAATGAAAGAACAAGACAAAACTTCAGAAAAAGATATTAATGAAATGGAGATAAACAATCTACATCTCTCTCTTCTCACCCCTTTTCTCTTGTTTGTCTTTCCAACTTCCTGACGTCAGACTTGTCTGAGCTTTAAATAGGTACCTCCCTTTACCTATGGAGGCCCCAAAGCCCACTGTCAGCATAGAGCAGGACTAAGTTTCTGTAGCTCAGCAATCTTTTGATAGGAAGAGAGATATTAGTTTCCATCAATTTAGAAAGTCAACATCCTCTTACAGCCCTTTTCAGTTAGCTCAGATGTGGGAACCATTCTGTTACATTCTATACATTACTTCATACTAGGATGAAGGCTCTCTGTTTTATGAGGGCTCTCTCCCATTCCTTCCAGATGTGCTCTTATCATATTTCTGATTTTCTCATAAACAGCCTTCATCAGAAGGTAATGGCTGAAAATGTCCTGCTCCTTGTCTTTTTTGGATATGTCTACTAGATCATAAATAATTAATGCTATTTCTAAAGAGTCCTGGTGGAAAAAATAATTTAAAGGGAGAGAGAGAAAGAAAGAAAAGAAATAAAAAAGAAAAAGAAGGAAGGGAGGGAAACAGACAGACTCATTTCCTGGAAACAAATTTGCAAATATAAAATTTTAGAAGAGAACTGAGGATGTTTATACAAGTTGGGTTTCTCTGAAACAAATGCAGAAAGTTTACTTGGACAGTTAGGGTTGAGATCTATAGGTGAAAACACTTGTATTTCATTTTATGATTACCAATTCAGAGGATACTACACAGAAAGTGCTAGTACATGTGTGTGTATGTGTATGTTTGTGTGTGTGTGTATGTATATTTCCTGGAAGATCCTCTTAAGTTCCTTTGTTACTTGGAAGTGCTTCTAGCTGGGAGTAGTGATTTTTTTTCCCAAGGGAGATGATAGAGGGAAGAAGCAGGGGTACAGTATTTCTATAATACATTTTATAGTGGGGAAATTTTTTAGATTTTCCAGTTTTTGTCACTGAAAAAAAACCCTATATGATCATGATGGAGGTACATTATGTACTCTCAGAATGGCTGATGTATGAATGTTTGAGCTGTGATACTTTGAAGATGAGAATCTGGAATAGTCTGTACTGATAATTACTTTGATGCTGTCTCAGAACTGTAAAGGGATGTTAAGAATTTTTTACAGTGACAATTGTTACTGCTTGGTCTTAGGGTAAAATGAACTATATGTTAATGAGAATGAGATTTTAATTTCTTACCCTTCAGAAAGACATCACATGAAATTTAGTGACCAAAATGTCTGGATTATTCCCTTTACATTTCACCTTAGAAGAAGCCTCTTAACTACAATAGTTTTCAGGGCACATATAAATCTCTTTATAGTCAAGAGGAAAAAGATCCAGTAATGAAAATACTGGCATTTCTTTTCAGTTTTTTGGGTCCTTGAATTTGTCTTTGGAAAAATCTCCTTTCAATGCTGACCACCTCTGCCCTTGCTCAGCTCCTATCTTTTATTGATAGCACCATATTGAAAGATAATGAATCTGATTAGATAAGGAGAACATACTTTCTTGGTGAATTGCTGTATCTGATTTTCTGTTGTGCCTGTTTGTGTACTAATTGCACTGAAGCTATATAGTGTAGATGTTTTAAAATCACAGCTAGTCACTAAGAAGCAGACATTGGAACTTTTCCTATTCTTTTAAGCAGGGACATTAATACAGAGAAACATTTGTCTACTTATACTCGAGTCTACTTACATGGTACCTGTCCTTCTTTTATAAGACTGGCTTTTTAATAAGTTAAAAGCTTATTTTATGGAGAAAGCAGAATGCTCATGAGACATCTTGTGGAGTTGAGATGACATGCTAGTCATTCAGGTCATTGCTCAGAATGATGTGCTTTTAGGTGCTCAAACACTACCAAGACTGCAGAATATTTCCATCTCTCACACATCACTTATTAATTACCTATTGCACACTGACAGCTCTATGGCACACTGTGGACAGAAACTAAAGAAAAAATATGGACTCCACTTTTAAGAATTTTCCTGTCCAACTAAGGAAATACGATGGGGATGTGTGGATATGACTTAAGAATTTTTACAAAATGTACTTGACTGAGTGGAAAATGCTCTAACATGTATCAACTGAATGATCTTGAGGAAGCCCTTTGCTGAACATCAATTGTCTTGTTTACGGAATGGAGATTAAATGAATACATGTTTGTAAAGATTCTTGCATAAAATTATTTTACAGACAGAATCACATTGTACAAAAGCTGGTTGTAAAGGTGTGCACTTAGAAGTTATGAGGTGGAGGAAATTATAATGGTGTGTTAATCATGATAGGCAACCTCCTACTCTAAGAATTGCCAGGGGTTAGGACAATAGAGATCATGCAGTTTGAGCCTTGCTGGAGACCAAGCTGCCCAAACAGTTGTGACTTGGGGCCATGGAGTTTTATTGTTCTGCCTTTCACATTTGGATTTACTAAATATCTGAAATTGTTTTGTTATTATGTCTGGAAGGAGTCCGGATACATATTTTTTCCAAATGATTAACCAATTGTCCCATTTATTGAAAAACCCATCCTTTCCTGTTGCACTGCAGCCTCATATCCAGTGACTTATATGTATGGTTCTTTTTTTTTTGCGGTACGCGGGCCTCTCACTGCTGTGGCCCCTCCCGTTGCAGAGCACAGGCTCCGGACGCACCGGCCCAGCGGCCATGGCTCATGGGCCCAGCCCCTCCACGGCGTGTGGGATCTTCCTGGAATGGGGCATGAACCCATATCCCCTGCATCGGCAGGCGGACTCTCAACCACTGCGCCACCAGGGAAGCCCTATGTATGGTTCTTTATAAGGAAATTTATTTATTTAATTCTACAGGTTTTATTATTATTATTATTATTATT